>JANHFT010006448.1:57211-69675 GCA_032467955.1 Pseudoxenodon macrops
AGGAGTTAGTGTGACTACATTTAAGAAAACTTTCTGGCATTAATATACTGCCATAATGTACATTTCTCCAATTCTTTTCTATTTCTATGGGTCAGGCACAGATGCACAGAAATACACAGTATATCATCTGTACTGTTTGCTATTTGCTGGGAGGCAAAATGTTGGGAAGCAGAGGCAGATTTTTTTTCTCTTGTTTTTGTCCCCAAAAACTAGGTGCGTCTTATACTCCGAAAAATACAGTATAAAACTCTTCCTGAGCTAAATTCTTCCCTGTTTAAAATGTTCACATGAGTTTGTAAATTGTTCTCTCATGCTGTAAGTAGCCGATGGCAGATTGTGTTTTTCATAGTATATGTTGACTTTGCCACAATTTTGTTTGGTAACTTCCTTGTGAGATGACTTTTGTTGGGGTTGAGTTAAATAAGCATTTCTGTTTGGCCATTTCTCTAACCTGAAGAGCCAATTTATATTTTACAAACTTATTGATGTGTAATCCCTGCAGTTTACCATCTCCTGGTCTTTTGAGTGTAACAGCAAGAGAGAAAATATATTAATGTTCTCTTCCTAAAGATTACTTTCAAGAGCCTCTTAATGGATGCTTCTAGTCTAGGCCAGGTCAATGAAAAAGATCACAGATGTTGCAGTTAATGTGTAAGCAGAGAGCAAATCATTCTTCATTTTGCTTATGTATCATATCTTCTTGGTAAAGAATTTTGTGAAATGCTGATTCTGTCACAAGTTTATACTTCATTGACACAATACTTTTGTTTAATTCTGTTGTTATTAGAGTGATTAAGTGTGTGTGTGTGTGTCTCTGTGTGTGTATATGTACATGTACATATAAATGCATGCATATATACACACAGACACACACTTGATCACTCTAATAACAACAGTGATCAAGTATGTGTCTGTGTGTATATTTGCATGCATTTATATGTACATGTACATATACACACAGAGACACACACACACACACACACACACACATATATATATAAAACTAAGGAAGCAGTATGCTCCCTCGCATATTTGCGATACCAGGTGATCTCGAATATATATGAGTGTGTGTGTGTGTGTGTGTGTGTGTGTTTGTAGGTTTTCACGGGTATAGGTATGCAAGTACATACCGTATTTTTTCTCCCCCTAATTGGGGCTGATAATTTGGGTGCGTCTTATACTTTTTCAAAGCTTTTTTTTCAGACTTAACGAGGTGAGTGAAGAGTGAAGCAATCTTTGCAGCCTTTTTTCATTGCTACTCCCTCCAATTAAGCTTTTTTTCCAGTCCTAAATCTTTGCAGCATGTTTTTATTGCTACTCCCTCCAAAGAACCTTTTTCCACCCCAGGTGCTAATGATCTTCCGGGCTTTGCATGCTTTGTTAATTGCTTCTCTCTATCAGCTGTGCTTTAGAACTTTTTTTCCAGTCCTAATCAGGGGATAAAATAATGTGCTGAAGCTGACAAGACTAAGGACGCTAGTCCTTTCCCCCTATTTTCCTCCCCAAAAACTAAGGTGCATCTTATACTCAGGTGCGTCTTATACTCCGAAAAATACGGTACTTTATATATAAATATACCAATACAACAGTAATATGCTATTGTACTACTACAATACTTTACCTGAATTACAAACTATGCTATACAGTTTAAAATCAGAGTTTGGTAATAGTATTTTACCTCACTAATGAGTGACCAGATTGTTCCTCTATAGTACTGTCAGAATCTGGGTTTACTTCTTGTTCTCTGTTAGACACTGTATTACTAGATAGTAAGTGTTTTGCTTGTTCCAAACCATAGTCTGATCCTAGGGATGCTTTGTTTTTTCCCCAGAGAGAGGCATTTGGAAATCCATTTGATTCTGTCTCTGTAATGTATTTTAGAAAAACATGTTTAAAAATGAAAATAAAAAATAAGAATTCCACCACCAATTGATAAATACAGTGAATGTTTTTAGATTTAAAAATCATGAGATTTTTAAGCCAGAACTAGAGAGGTGCAGTACATATCTGTATTTGAGAGTTATGCCACTCCCCCATTAAACCCCATTCATAAAACCTCCTTGACTATCTTGAACTAATCATTCTCTAACCTATTTTATTCAGTGTAAGAATAAAAATTAAGCAGAGAGAGGAAGAGGGGAGTAGATTTTAATAATTGCTAGGAGAGAACAGCAATATTTGGCAAGAAAGAGAAAATCTGAAAGAAATAATGTCACTGTCTACATTTACAGGTAGTCCTTGACTTACAAACACAATTGAGACTGGATTTTTAGTTGCTAAGAAATGTAGTCGTAAAGCAAGTCACTGTGAGACCACATTGCTTAGTGGCCACAACCGCAGCAATCACTGTGGCCATCAATAAGCAAATTTTACCAGTCATTCGCTAAAACCCCACCTTAATCCTATTGTCGATTAAGCTATTGTGGGCTTGATCCCTTCCAACCCTGCACTTCAATAAGGTAGGGGATTCCCCCACACACACCTACCTTCCCCAATCTCTGCTGTTTTAAGCCCCCTGCATCCTGCCTTGTGGAGTGCCAAACAGCCCCAGGACTATGTGTCTCTGGGACCTTTTGCTATGCCCTGAGAAGCTGCAACTGTAACAGACCCAGTTGCTCTTGCCACCCTGCACTCAGAGACCCCCGCTGTTACCTTCTTGCTCCTGCTGCTGGTGAGGTGTGCCTGGCCTAGCTGTTACACCATATGGGGCTGATTTGTGCATTGGGGGGAATAAAGCACAAAGCAACTTGAAGGAGCCAGAGCATGCCAAAATATCCTTTTGGCACCATGCTCCTGGGCCACATGGGTTGGCTTCTTGCTTTTTTTCTTTTCTTTTTGGCATCACAAAGCCATCCCCATAAGGCGCAAGAAGATGACACAAAAGAATGCTTTGACACACTCTGCCTCAGGGAGGGGCTGTTCTGTGCTCTCCACCTCCCCCCCCCTTTTTTTTTTTGCAGCACAAAGCCAGAATCATATGGCCCACAAACCAGATCAGGCATGTTTCATTAGAAGCAGGAGATGGCAGAAAAGGTCAGTTGGGTATGTGAAGTGCAAGGTAGCAGGGGGCCAAAGAAGCATAGGCGAGGGGAGATAGGTGCATGGGGGGAATTACAGCATTCTTGCAGTTGTAAGTACAGGTGAGTTGTCAAGGGCCTGCATTTTGATCATGTGGCTGCTACAACAGTCATAACTTTGGGCATGGATCATATGACTCTTTGCTCAGCACCATGATAACTTTGAAAGATTGCTGAACAAATTGTCCTGTGTTGAGGCCTACCTGTATTTGTACTGAATTTGGCTCAAGTCATGATAAAACTCTTCATACAGCAACGAATAAAAAAAGTTAAATTTAACAATGGATTTTACCAAATTCCTGATATTATATAATGGTACTAATATTAGAAACAAAGATTAGTAACTGAATGATGTTCCTCTGATTGCTTATAATTTTAATAATGGCCATCACCTCCCAATTTTATTCAAAATCTGTGAAGTTGGATATTTGGAAAGTGGTAGGATTCTTAACCAAATACTAAAATTACCTTATTAAGGGTCTCTTAATATTTTACTGATTAATCTTTATAATTGGTACTGGCCTGAAAGTCTTTTTGATGTATGTATATTGTGATGAACTGGTGAACTAGGCAGCAAACTTATCTTTATAATAAACAAGCAGCTGAAAAGCTCTTACTTTCTTTTCTTCCTCTTCTCTTAGAAGATGCGGATGCACGAGAAGACCCTGAAGATGGCGGTCCTGAGGAATGATGGGTTACTTCCATAGTTTGGTGTTCACAAGGCAATTTTTTACTGGCAAGCTTTCCTTTCAAGTTGGTGCTACTTGTGGCACTGCCAATACAAGCATGAATTATACATCGTCAATATTTTTTATCTCTATCTATCATATCACAGTGAAATCCATCTAGTTTTTGTGAATAAACATAATTATGGCTAATTGATTCCTTTATACAGGATTTTCAAACTTGTTGATAGTGCAACCCCCTAAAATGATACGTTAATTTATGTAACCCCCACCATGAATAAAACTAATGATTTAATTGGGGTTAGAGTTTAATAAGAAATAAATGTACCAGTTATTTTCATCTGGTAAATTTAACTTATATTCAATTGAACTTTACTATAAAAAGTATTAATTGTATACATTAGAAATTTACACTAAAATTTAAAACCAATGTTTCAATAAGAAGAATGACCTTTCTTCTTTTTCCTGACATCTTACACTAGCAGGCTGTAAGTTGCTTTTGGTTCGCCTTTTCCCAGTTTAGCTATACTGGAATAGCAATCACAATCCATCATCTTTTCATTTCTAGCCTGTTGCTTTGTGTATATAAAAGCCTCTCCTTACAATATCCTCCTAACCATAGCATTATAGTCCTGCTTCTGTCTCTGCATATTTATTAGAGTAAGAGTCAGGAAAGATGATCAGAAGCTTTGTGTTCTCCGAACACGAGCGTTCCTTTTTTGAAAGGCAAACCCAGTATGATAAAAAATGAAGGGGGCCTGGAAGCTAGAGGTTGCTTTGCCCTCAGTATAATTTTCAAGCTACTACGTTGGATTTATTTATGTAGCGTATGGCATATTATACATGGGCTAGCAATATATATATTAATATTTCACCTAGATTAGTAAAAACGCAATAAAATATAAATGTTAAAAAGATCTATGTTTAAATACAATGTCTAGACCATTTAACCACTGAGGCACAGCATCGTTTATATTGAAAAAAATCAGATACCAGGCTTACAGCCAGCCATGATGTGATCTACAACTTGAGGTGGGACCCCACAGTCACACTGAGTGGAAGATACTGTGCCCCATTTATACAGAATCCCAGCAGATGCCATTTGCACACTTCAGAAAAAAGTGTTTTCTGCTGATCATTATGGTTTTCAGGCCTTTATAAATTAATTTTTAAAATCCCTTAAAATATCATGCAAAATATTTTAACTGCTTTTAAAATATTAAAAATTCAGAAACTGTTCAAGATAAAAAAATATTGCATGCTTTAATCTGGTAGAAAGCATGCACTAGTTTTTTATTTCTTTAAGTGTGAGTTATCATGCTCCAGTTTCCTCAAAAAGGGTTTTTTACTGGAATTTCATAATGCCATATTTATATAAATTGTATGCAAATAGGCTCCACTTACCACCACAATTGGGCCTGGAATCTTGGTCATTGAATAAAATGGTTATTAAATGTGACCACTTTGCTCAATGACTGCAATTTCAGATTTCTCAGTTGTGGTCATTAAGTGATGAAGGGTTGTTAAGCAGAGAATCAGGAAAGGGCCATGGCTACCAGAACATGATATAAGGCAGGGAGACGGCACAGGCTGCCCACCATATTCAGGAAGTCTAGGCCCCCTCCTCACCCCATCATTAAGAACAATCATGAGACTGCTCTGTTCACTACCTATCCTTCCATCCCCCCACCATTACAAAGGATTAGAAGTGAAACATTTTCTTCTTCTTCCTCAAAGGGGAAAAAACACAGTCCAGTTGCCTTTTGAAAAAAGCACCTTTGAGGCAACTATGACCTGGCTGACCGAGAACCTCCATAGACATTTTCTGTGTTCATTACTATTCCCACTGGATTTGTGGTCCATTCCTCCAGTGTGCAGGAAGATTTCTTCTCCATGGACAGAGGAAGAGAAATCCCTTGGTGCACTAGGGGAATTGACCTCAAATCCTATGTCCTGATCACCTGAAATCTCCCCTGCCTGCTTCACCCCTGACTTTCTAGGGAAGCTGACAGAGAAGATTGCAAGTGCAACCTATTGCCATGCACCCCAAATATGATCATGTGACAGGGGGGGGGGGAGAAGAACAATGTTTTACCATGGCCAGAAGGGCTTTATCAGCCATAAAGCATCCATTCCAAGGCAGTCATTATTGTGAAATATGAAATGTTAAAAAATTGGTCGTAGGGTGAGGTCTACCTGTAATAGTTAGCAGTCCTAATTTAAACATTCTAACAAAAACATTCGAATACTAAAATTTTAAAGCCAACTATTCAGAATTTTCAGATAGCAAACTGTATCATTAAAGAATACTAGATTAAGACTACTGAGACATTAACTATTATACAATTCTGTATAGAACCACATATTATTCAACAAAAATAATTTTTCACCTTCATCATCCATTTGAAATATATATACCTGTGCTCAGGAGTAGACTTTTTGTCCACTGATGTACCACTACCTTGTGATAAGATTAAATCATCCTCATAGGAAACAATACTATCTGGAGGGCTCAGGGCAGGAAGTAAAGGTTGATGTTTTGATGATCCCTGTCCTGCATGTTCTTCAGATCCTGGCAAAAGGAGGAAAGTGAAAATGAAATTCAATCAATATTTCAGAAGAATTTACATTTCAACAAAAGTTTAACAGTGTATGTAAATAGGTCATGATCATGACCCAAAGACCAATTATACAAAACAACTCAAAAAATTCAAAATGGCTATACTACATAGAACTAAGAAAATATATTCTTTCCCTAGTAACGCAAGGAGGTGGAACTTTTTAACAAATGATTGACTTCACTGCAAAAAACTATAGCAGCCAACATTCCCAAAACAAGTTAAAAATGTTGTACATATAAGGAGATACTGACATCAGCAAAACTAGGCTGTGGTAATACAGATAGAACACGGGACTTCAAGAAATATTCATTTAATTATTTACTTAACAAAATATCAGAGATATCAAAAGGTTTGTGTTTGCTCACCTTTTCCACACAACTGATAAGATTTTGTAAAGATGTTGATGACGCTATGTGGACTTCCCTTGACAAGTTCTTCCCAGGGTTTTGGACCATTCCTAATCTGTGTGAAAATAGGTAAATAATTTTCTGCCTCCTTCTGAAATTCTTTTATGGGTTCAAAACCAGTTTTATCTGCTACACAGAACTCTTTTTCGCTTAATGCCTCAGCAATCTTCAAAGATGGATTATTAGGCTTTCCACCTTCTTCCTCTGAGAAAAGGCCATCGCTCAGTAGACCTTCACTTATGGAACCCCCACTATCATTCAGAACTTCAGGTTTATTTTCAGGCCCAGCAGAGCATGTTTGCTTTTGAGACAGATTTCCTAGTATTCCTTCAGATATATTATTGCCTGGAAGACCAAGAGCACCTGTATGAGGACTAATAGACTCTGGGAGCATTTTAAACTCATTAAAATTTTCCATTCCAGGAAGGTTATCATCAAAAGTTGTATATGAATTGCAGGTTGCCAACATTTTCTGAAGCCTGGCTGAAAAGACATCATCTCCTCTCACAGGAGGGCTGCTGGCTTTTGCCCAGCAGGTATCACCTTGATCCCTTTGCAACAAGTCATGATCAGTATCCCATGCTGTTTCATAGTTAATGCCAGCCCCAGCTAATTTTTTGGCTTCACTTTCAATTCTATTTGAAAGAGATGCTGCAGTTGCCTTTAGGGCTTCAATTCGGTCCAATTTATGCTTATAATGATTAATGGTGGGTTGTACAGTAGATGACATAAATGGCTGAGGAGTTGAAGACATGGATCCCATAGCTGTGTTATGGTTCTTTCTGCTTGATATTACACATTCAAAATCCTTTTGCAAGATACCCATGTTATCCAAAGATAAAAGCTGTGAGAAAAGAGCTCCATTCAAAACAGATTTTGAGCAAGGAACCTGTGGTATTGAACTCAGCTTCTCTGGATGAATCCTTAAAGGCTCCAGTGTATTATCCCTGTAAATAATCCATTGAATTGTCATCAGTTTACAGCAATAAGGTTTAGACATTTAATTATAAAATAATCAACTGTACTAAGAATTGATAAACCTCTGGTAGCCAAGGGTATAGGTATTTTGGAGGAATTACTTCAGTGAAGAAGGCAATGAAAATTTTGTGGATTGTTGATTAGTTGTTCTTTTGGAGAGGAAGTTCCTGGATTTGGTTTTTATTGATACTCTATTTTTCACTTATCTAAAAATGATGGGAAACTGATACTTGGTACTATAGTTTAAGGGGTCTTCGGAAAAGAGTTTTGAGAAATACAAATAGCCCACCCCAATTGTAAAGACTCTCAAGTAGACTTGTGGATTATTGGATTCTTGTTTTTCTCTTAAGTCTTCCTGCCCAAACTAACTAAACACTCCATCTACCAACAAGACTACTAACACTCCATTCATGAATTTAACATTTAAATACAGTTTAACAACAGTAGAGTAGATAAACATTAAACTAATTGCTGGCCCCAAGTTTGAATGTTTTAAAGTGAATTTTAAAACATTATTCGAATTCGAATGTGAATTCTTCGTACAATATAATCTTGCACTTTTCTTTTGCATTCCTGAAGAATCTTGGTACAGACATAGCTTTGAATATACAGAAGGAATTATCCTTCACTTCTAATGACTCATGAAGTGGCACCTTGCTTTTCATGACATATTTAAGAATTTTATGAGCACTGAATTTTAATAAATATATTTTCAAAAGATTTTCAAAAATATTTCAATATTCTCAGCGGCTATAAATGCTATATAGCTAAATCATATATAAAACTATTATTTGTGATATTTAGTGTGTTCCACTTTTCTAGCCCTGAATGCATTCTTACTTACTTACCTTACAAGAGAATGAGGAGGCTCAGAGAGAGACATATCGCTACTGGATGATGCACTAACAGGACGCTCCTGAACCTTGTTCTCTTTATCAGATTCTCCAGATGGTTGATATCCAGGTTTGAACTGGGAAGAAAAATTGACATTTTTTATAAAACAAGGACAAACTGAATCATGTATACTGGACTATGAACTATACTTTCCCATGACTTTCATGACTGATTTAAGGATTTGAACACGGATCTTTTCAACACTAACTAAAGTAACAGTTATAATAACGACTTGGATTAATAGCCAAGGCTTATATCCCATGAATATTATAGCTGTATAATCAAGGTTTCCAGGGGCATGATGGTTTCTAAATGATGTGATGTGTTCAGCTAAACATATCTAGAATGAATCTTCAGATCTTTCCTTAGTGTACAAGGAGTAGGAGCAACTAGGATTAACAAAGGGCCAGATGTTGATGACCAGGAAAGAATACAGGGTCCTTATCTACTTCGTGCCTGTCTGAATTTTAAAAAATGCCTTAATGTGGCTAATGTCTATTCACATCTTACACTATGCTAAAATTGTACATTGTACTATATTTGCAGACTGCAAGAGTGTTGGCAATTCTTACACATCTTATTAATGCTATCCTTACTTGATTCAGTCTTTAGGCAACCATGGAGTTTAATAGACAACTCTAACTAGTCTCTTTTAGCTTGAATTACCTGAACAGCTTTAATAGTATTAAGGGGATAAAGTATAAACCCTAGCTAACATGATATATTTCACCTTCACATCAGTGGTGGGTTTCAATTCCCACCGCTACCAGTTGGCTATTGGGAGCATGCACGTGCCATGTGCGCAGAAGCTTCTGCGCCTGCGCAGAGATGTCCGGGCGGGTGGGCAGAGCCTCCCGCCGCTACCAGTTCACCTGATCCAGGGCGAACCACTAGCAACCCACCACTGATTCACATCTTAGAAAAAGTACCCAAGTGTTAATATCCTTGAGGCAGTAATCTCAAGGAAATGGCATGTTATAAATGCAACAAATAATAAATAACAGCTATTTCTGCTTATTGTATGCATTTTTTTAAAAGTAACATGGGAAAAAACACAGACTCTCCCAACTCCTATCAACCTACCTGAAGTCCTGGATTGTCCAGCAATGTCTGTTCCATGAACAATTTAGAATAAGTTTTTTGTAATTGTTTAGTGACCGTTTCAGATGTTGATGTTGTCTTTGTTTTATTGGCAACAGCTTCTTTTTGTTTCTTATAAAGTTCCTGCAGTCTTTTATTTTTTTGCTGTGTTGCCTCCTTTTGTGCTTTCTTTTCTTCACTTTGTCTTTTCTTCCTTTCCTCTTGCTGTCTCACAATATACTGGCGTACTTCATCTGAATCATAGTGGCGTTTCTTTAAGTTAAACTTAGTGTCTTCACTGATGGGAACTTTGTCTGATCTTTTTTTGCTTGGACTGTGACTTATAGAAAATGGAGGTGGTTCTGATTCCTGATTATGACATATTTTATTCCTCATCTCTGAATCCTGAGCTACAGAATCCAGTTGCAGATCATCAAGAATCCCACGGATTTCTACTGGCAAGAAATCCTTATTTACATGATCATCTCCCAGTCCCTCATTGTGAGGAGCAGCATCTTTTTCCTTCGGGTTATTCTTTGCTCTTATTTTGCTCCATGAATGCTCAGGACACATTGTGAGGGGCTTTACAGCCACAGGCATATTGCAGTCAGTTTCTGTTTTTTGAGCTGATATTAGGGGAAGATCAGAATTTAGCATTAGCAAGGAACTAAGATTCAAAGCAGCATATTCATCTTAATATCCAGTATTTGGTGGGCATTATTTTTTAATCTCTCTTATTTTATGGAATTTGAACACTATATCCAGAAACTATGTTCTTTGATATAGAAAAAAAAATACTTTTAAAAAGTTGGAAATAATGTTGGGCAATAAAATAAAATGCAACTGCAATGTAATTTTTTTTAACCATTACCTGAAAAAGAATACAATACAACTTTGAAACTGGTCATGAAATAATTAGTTAGGGCTACAATTTTCATGTTCTCAGATCTTCAATTAGAACACCCACAAGAGTTTGCTGTATGAAAGAAATTATTTACAGCAGTGGTGTCAAACATGCGGCGTCACATGACGTATCACAACTTTTCCCCCTTTGCTAAAACGAGAGTGGGTGTGGCCAGCGCATGACGCATACGGCCCGTGAGTTTGACACCGGTGATTTACAGCATAATCAGACTGTCTATAGGCTGTAGAATATAGCTTCTATTCCATATCTGCAATTTTGCAAAACTGGGTATGGTCAGCAATGGAGTAATTTAAATTTAATACTTCAAAATCTCACTGCCTTCATCCAAAAATGATAACAATTCTTATATTTTTTTCCTTGACGATTCCTTTACTAGTAGCAAAATATTTCATGAAATATTGCTGGGTGGTCAAGCATGGTGAATCTTATGTTTTATTTAATCTATTATTTTGTGTCATTTAAAAAAAGGAATACATTAGTAATTAGTGGTACAGCAGCAGACCCCAAGCACCAGGGAGAGGGGATGGTATCACACCTGTGTATGCCGCTTGTGCAAATGCAGCTTCATGCGCCATTTGCGCAGCCCAGTTCTCAACAGGCTGGGCCATGGTCTGGGGTTAGAGCCCCTGTGATACGGTATTAACTCAGCCTTTAAAGTGAAGATACCAATTTTTGTGTGTGTTATTTAAAGAACTGTGTGCAATATGATCTAAATAATTATTCAGAATTAAGTTCCATTTTGTTCAGTGTATGAGACATAACGTGAACAGCTGCTTTTCACTGGCATGAAAATGCTCACACATAGACACATAACCTCCCCCCCCCCAATATATTTAACTTACCACATTTAATAGATTTATCTTTTTCATTCCTGTCACTAGACAACAGCTGAGTTTTTGGTTGCTCTAGTATAGACACTGGACCCAGTAGTTTCTTTGCTAGTTTTTGTCCATCCCGCCAGGAAGTTGTACTTATTGTGGTGGCAATACCTAAACCAAGAAAAAAAGATACAAAACATTTTCTATTTCTTATTGAATAACACACCAGTACTCTATATTTTAAGGAAAATATGTGGATAGAAGTGCTATCTCACCCATTCATAGAATGACCGCATCATCTGAAATTACTTGGGTAGTAGCAGTTTCTTCTACTGTTCTTCCAGAGTTCCTTCTTCATTGCTTTTTACTGAACTAATGTTATCAACTTCCAGGGAAGCAGTGAACTGAATATGGCTCCACAGAGAGCAGAACTGATGACCATAGCGGAAAGAGGAGCCAGTAAATGGATCAGCTCCCCAAACTCCTCTCCGAAACAAGGAGAGGACCAGGATTACTCACTAGTGCTCCTTAGAGAGGGCCCCTATGAGGAGACTATATAACAGCAGTGCCAGAGTTCTGGGAGCAGAGATAAATTCATCTCACCAAACTTTGGTTGGGAATGGTTTGGAACAATCTTTTGAACCTCAGGGACCACCAAATGCATAATTTTAAATTCCGCGGATCACTGTGGTGGGGGAAGCTCAGCTGCCTTTTGGGCCCAACTGTCTGCTTCTACGAGGCCCCCAGGTGGGAGGCCCAAGAGAAAGCGCCATGTCCAGGCACACAGCTTGGAAACCTCTTTTGTGTTCCTTGTGTCAAGAAGGTTGGTCAATCTGAGTGAAGGAAAACGAAGATGGGCAGACTGACAGTGGCAGGAAAGTTTGTCCCATATTCCAGAGCTGTAGTAGTCACAGGACTGACCCTTTGGTCATCCTGGAGCAGACCAGTGCACCCAGGTGAAGGAGCTGCTCCAGGATG
>JANHFT010006449.1:16372-30512 GCA_032467955.1 Pseudoxenodon macrops
GTTGTGTTCTGATAAAGTTAGAATTCATACAAAGAACATAACATTATTAGCAAATAATTATCAGCAATAATGTATATTACAAATAACTAGTAACACTGGCAAAAACAGTTATTTATGGGGAAAATTGTGAATGGAATAAAAATGTTGTGGCTGAAGGAGAGAGCTAAAACTTTAAGCAGTAACAGCATCAGGCACAAACATATTGACAATGAAATATTAAGAACAAGCAAAAAAGTTTAATAATATTACAGACTTACCTAACATGACAAAAAGCTAATATCCACCCATCCTTGATTAACATTAGATTCTCTGCTTTAAATGTCATGTTCAAATCTATTCCATAAGCTCCATAGACATGAACCAGAAGTGGCATCTTGTGCAGCTGTGTGGAATTGTTTTTATAAAAAACTGTAATTGGTACCCAAGTTTCATCCTGAAAATGTGGGAACATTTCAAAATAAAGCATATTTTAAAATTTGCAAATTATAAAATCAGAAGAAAAGTTCAATTTTCATTGATCCTAGCATTCTTTGACCTTTTGTACAAAGCTCTCAGAAAATTAAAAAAAAGAAAGCTGGGATTGCTTCAGGATGTGTTTACCAAGATAGAGCATAAAGCTCATTAAATACAACTCATGAGACGTGTATAAAACATGAAAGCAGCCCATTCCTCCTGCACCTTCTGCATTGTGATCTGAACAGCTTTACACTCTTCTCTCTTCAATGTGGCAGCAAACATAAAAACTTAAATGTTCCTAAATGTCTGCTAGGAATTATCTGCTATATGACTGCAAAATACAACAGGTTGCAGCCTTATTTTATGAAAACTTGTGCCTTATCTGGGAGATTATTATCATATAGATTAACATTTGTATGTTATATGTTAACACTTGCTTTCTTTGGGGGGAATTTTTCTCCTGACAGTAAGGAAAATAAGACCATTTCATTTCGAGCCAGGCTTATTGGGAAAAAGCATAACAACTTTGCCTTCATGTTTCTTAAAAGTAGATCTTACAAAAAGAAATATTAACCCTTCAGACCGCAGAGAAACAGCAATAGCTCTGCTGATTAGGGATTTTTAAAAAATCATTCCAAGTCCTGTTTACAAGAGGCTAAGAAGACAAGAGCTTACCTTGCTCTTAGCTTCTAGACGTACAGTTTTACAATTTGCTGTAATTGGTACTTCTTGCTCAGTAAATTCAATAAGGCTCTTTTCCATCAATGAATATGCAAAACGAACTGGAGACTGAAGAGGAGACATGAGCCAAAAATAGCAAGTGTTGGCAGTATAGTCAGAATTAGGTTCCAATTCTAGTGAACAGGCCCAAGCAGGTAGCTAGAAAACAACAGAAATTATTAATATTTGCCCAGTCTTTTGATTTTTTCCCCTATTGAACTATATGCTGTATTTTCCAGTCTGATAATAGAATCTGGATTTCTTACTATCCAAGAGGTGCTTCACATACCCCAGTAAAAAGCTGGGTTGGTAGCAGGACCTAACTATAACGAGTACAACAATTCAATTACTTTCCCTAAAAGCTGCTTAAATGACATTCAATAAATAATGCAAATGGAAATAAACATATTTTGAAATAAGCAGAGGTGGCAAAATATTAGGCAATGTCACTAAAAGTGGTATTGAGGCGCTGAAAATATAATTAAAATGCATGATTGATCTCTTACAAGATTTCTCCTTGCACCCTTCTATGTTATCAGAAAGTTTTAAAAATCTTTCTTCCTGCCCTTCTGTCTGCTCTATCCAACTTGAAAGCCAGCCAAGTCAGTGTCTGTTATTGCACTGAGGCCTTGCATTGGCTTTGGGGTGCTCAGCCACTTACAATCCTTGCCTCTGACTCTGTTCCCAGCGTTAGCCATTGTGAAGGACAAAATTATTTTTTTGGCACAGCTACATTCGGAAACTCAGGGCTATTATGTTTTAAGACTTAACACTCCTAGAAATGAAAGGAATCAAGATTCATTCTCTGAGAGCAGCAGGGTCTCTTACCCACTGCTTACTTTCTTTTAAGAAGTTCTGGTTACTGGGTTGATAAAGGCTTTTGGAAATTGAGGCAGTCAGAGTCAAAAAGCTTTACACAGAAAAACTGCACTCTGTGTAATTGATTAAAACCTGAAGAGGATCAATCTAAAAAGACTAAAAAAAAACTTAAAAATGGGCACTATATTTAACTTGACTGCTACAATTAGCAAAGTAGAGTGTATAAGCTTACCATCTTATTGCAATCATGCTAAGTGAAATTTAAAATATTTGCAGGTAAGTGAATAGTAAGACAGGAGTTAACCTGTGTTTTCAAAAGAGCCCTTTCATTTTTAAAGTTATAGAAAACATGACTAAGTAAGATGATGCTCTAGAGTCTAGACAAAGAAATATAATGGATTTTAACTGATCCAGCTGTTACCAAAATGCTTTGTTCATTAAAATATTTTTTATTCATGATTTGTTTATAAACCTATGCAACACTTCTACTACTGTGTAAATGTTTTATAAATTGAAGTGCACCAAGGTTTCATCTTATGTTTAATGTATGCACAAGGTACCATTATTTATTTTGTTTTTGCTATAAAATTTGGTAAACATTGGATAGGATTAAATTCTCAAAACGATAATTGAGAAATAGGTCTGTTAACTACTAAGTAAGTAGTCAAAGTTGCAAGTCACAATCTGCTTGCTCTGTGTCAGCAAGCAGCAACGAACGAAAAGAAAATATGCAATGGATTTGATATGGATATGGATATCCTTTTTATTCCATCACTACATCAGATTCAAAGGAACCAGGGAAGCTGACACTATAGTCCTATTTTGCAGAGTAGCTATTCTTTAGGGTTGGTGCTAATAAGGTAATGTGATATTTTTTTCCTGAAGTAGCAAAATATTCTGACAAACAATAATTGGAGAAACAATAATTTAGCCACACTAATAACTACCCTCAAAGCATGCTTGTAATCTTCATTGCTACTCAATAATCATGTTGTTAATGGTAGTTGGGTATATAATCCAAGCAAGGGAAAAGGATGAAGAAAATAATAACCATATTAATGGCACAAATATCCTCAGCCTATTGTGACTACACCCCAACCAATATGTCAACAGGTTATTTCCCTGTCTGCTGTGTTGAAGGTTATGACAGTTCTAATTTCAGAAGTTAGATACTTAATGTTTAGAAATGCAATGTGGGATAACTGCCTTACTCTATGAACCAGTGGCCTCTAATTAACAGTGTGTGTAAAGGACACAATTTATTAAATCCTTGAATAAATACAATTTACCTTACTCTGAATTTAATAAAAGAATTCATTCTGAAAATTATTACTATTAAAAGTAATGCATGTAGTAATTTAAATATTTACCTTAACATTTTCAACTGTATTTGATACAAGAGAAATAATATCCAAGTAGAGCTCACCACCGAGTTTTAGAAAGATCACGCAATGATCTCTGAACATATCTAAATCGATTAATTTGGTGTTTTCTTTTACTGTGTAAATGGGCTGCCAATTCTCAAAACCACACGAACCAACTGGAGCTTTCATCAGCTATAAAACAAAGAAGGATCTGCATACATGTATGAAAAAATGAAGATTTCCAACATTTAAGCATTTTCACTCAAATTTCAGTTTTCATCTAAATAAATGCTTCCATAAGCATTCAATGACTTGAATAATTAGATTATTCTTAACTTGGATAGTTTAAGATATTCAGGAGAGAGAACAATTCTTAGCTTAAATTTCTCTCATCTGAAAATAAAGAAATAGAATAAGTGATTTTCATATTTTCAGAGGAAAATGAACTTATGCTCTCTTTTATATATCTTCTTAACAGGTGCATGCGTACGTATGCTTGCTAAATTTTGAGGAATGAAATAACTAACACAGTAACACATATTTTTCAACATTGGCTTAAGTACCAGTCTGAAATAAATAAAAAAATCCAGCTGAGCAATGCTGTATTTCTTTTCCACAGTTTTTTTGTATTTTCCAAAGCTTCTACACATCTCAGCAGGAAAGATAATAAAAAGATGAAATGGAGGTCATACGGATATGAGCATTATGGAGAAAAATGATAGCATTTTTGTTTTAGAAACAAGATATGCAGTAAAAACAAATGTAATGATTACTTTGATAGATTTATTCTAGCCACATATATCTCAAAGTTTGTGCTTTCCATGAGGAATTTAAATAAAATGATTTTAGAAATGCAATGTGATAATTGGGTCAGTGGTGGGATTCAAATGATTTAACAACCGGTTCTCTGCCCTAATGATTTCTTCCAACAACCAGTTCACCAAACTGCTCAGAAACAACCGGTTCTCCAAAAGTGGTACGAACTGGCTGAATCCCACCACTGAATTGGGTGCATTTTAAAAACATATATAGGAAACACGAACACTAGATACAAAATGTGACTATGAAACCAACTATAGATTTTTAAAATAAGGGAGCCAGTGTAGTATAGTGATTAAGTTATTGGACAATGGATTAGGAATATTATACATAGTTTCCCTTAAACATGGAAGCTAGATGGGTGTCTCTGGACCAGTCTTAGATAATTAATCTGAATCCATCTATCCTGCAGTGGATCAGCAATGAACTGATCTGAGCTGATAATAAATTATTAAAATATATAATGTGGTTGTTTGTCTGAATCAAGCTTTCTAGTTCCCATACCTTGTACCCAACCGGATTTCCATATGTAGTAGGAATATATAGCTCATTGTTTCGATGCTCAACATGATAAATGATATTTTGGGTTCGTTTTTGCACAAGAACAGGAGATTTAAAAGGGCGATGACAGTCTATCAACCATACTTCAGAAGTGGTCTTGCTATTACAATTTATGGTAATAAAATGTTTATCCTTTGTGCGGTAGAGATCCACAAAGTACCTTCAAACAAAGAACACAGAGACAATAAAATAAGATGTCATGATGTTATAATTCTTTGGGGTGGCTTATTGCACGGATCACAAATATTCAATTAAAATACAACATAACACCTACTTGCTTAAAATTATAAATGTCAGCCCGTTTTGAGATGATGCCCTTCAACTAAGGGCAACGTAAGTGATTTCAGCTTGTGAGGGGTCCTTGGTGCTCTCTGAGTTTTGTTTTCTTGCAGAGGTTTCATTACCCAAGCTAAGTAACATAATCAGTGCTGATAATGTTACCTGGTTTGGGTAATGAAACATCTGCACGAAAACAACCAAGCTCAGAGAGCACCAAGGACTCCTCGCTTAACCCTGAGCTACAAATATTCTCCTTTATCAGTAAGTCACTTGTTTTGGAGCAGCTCAGAATGTAGTAAGACCCAAGATTTGGCTCCATATATGAGGCAGGATGCACAATTGTTTAGGTGTTCTCAACAAGGATGAAAGCAAATTGTAGAGAAGGGAGGCTTAAAGAATTCTGTGATAGGGCAAAGGATGAAGAGCTGCTAGCATTCATAATCTTAACAGTTATGGGGGTTGTGCTGAAATAATTTAATCCGAGGGAAGAGTGGATCTGAAAGAATATTTCTTCCCTCTAGTCTATCAGTTTTTATACTGATAAATGTAAGCTACAGCTTTTTGTTGTACTTAGCAGGGAAAAATGAGGCATCATTTTTAAAAATAATCTTATTCTGTTTCAAGTCCCATTTAATAAACCAACATTAAAGTAAAATGTCTTGCTTTGGAATTATCTCACATTTTGTTTAAACCATGGTCTGCTTAATTATGATTTGTTCAATAAGACAAGAGTTGGCTGCATGCCTTTCTCAATAAACCGTGAACAGCTGATTATATTACTACATAACACTGGGAGCCAGGCACCTAAGCTGGCACAGAAAAGAAGGCAGGCTATTTCCTACACTCAGCAGCTTCAACAAATTGACCCCAAGATTATTTAGCTAGAAATGGGTTTCAGACTGATCAATCACACCAATTTTATTATTTATATACATGAATATGTATGTATATGTTTTATTATTATATACTTTATTCATTAAACATGAAACTCAAGTCAACTGAACATTCAAAAATGCATTACAAACACCATTGACTGGTGCTAATGGTTGATATGTGTTGCTGCCAGCGTCCTAGGTATCAACCAAGTACCTTCTTAAGATGTACGATGTTCCAAGTAGCATAGTTTTTTGCAGCTCCGCTGGTTTTATTGCAGGAAGCTGCAATTTCTTAATGTGTTTTATAACATTCTTAGACATAATACCAAGTACTCCAATGACAATGAGTAACACTGTTACATGTTTCATCCATAATCGCGTAATTTCAATGGCCAGGTCGTGATATTTCATGATTTTTTCCAGTTCTTTTTCTTCAACTCTGGCATCTCCTGGTACCACAATATCAATAAATTGTATGCTTCTGTTTTCAAAACCAGTGATATCTGGCATGTTGTGTTCCAAATGACGATCTGTCTGTATTCAAAAGTTCCACAAGATCTTCACCTTCTCATTTTCGATAATTTTTTCCACTTTATGTTCCCATGACTTTTTGGATACAGGTAAGCCATGTTTTTACATAATGACCAGTGGAGTAATTTAGCAACTCAGTCTATAAATAATAATAATAATCCCATTGTAACCAGGGTACTTGGTACCATGTCCAAGAATTTTATAAAATATATCAAGTAATTGCAGCTTCCTGCAATAACACCATTGGAAGTTATTGGGGAGACATGATAGCAATGTTCCAATATCTCAGGAGCTGCCCAACAAGAGGGAATGAAGCCATTCTCCAAAGAACCTGAAGGTAGGACAAGAAGCAATGGGTGGAAACTAATCAAGGAGAGAAACAACGTAGAACTAAGGAGAAATTTCCTTACAGTTAGAACAATTAATCAGTGGAACAACTTGCCGCCAGAAGTTGTGAATGCTCCAACATTGAAAGTTTTTAAGATGTTGGATAACCATTTGTCTGAAGTGGTGTAGGGTTTCCTGCCTAAGTAGGGGGTTGAACTAGAAGACCTCCAAGGTCCCTTCCAACTCGTTGTTGTTGCAAAAAATTGTGCTACTCAGAACATCATACATCTTAAGAAGGTACTTGGTTGATACCTAGGATGCTGGCAGCAATCCATATCAACCATTGGCACCAGTCAATGGTATTTGTAATGCATTTTTGAATGAGTTTCATGTTTAATGAATAAAGTAAATTACCATATATTATTGTTATTGTTGTTGTTGTTGTTGCTGCTGCTGCTGCTGCTGCTGTTGCTGTTGCTGCTGTTGTTATTTCAAGTATGCAGGTGTCTATGCCATGAAGGATTTGTACAACCAGCACCTTGAACGTATTCTACTTTTGATGCAATAGATGCCATACAATTTGGAGCCACTTAGCAATCAATACATAGTTTGAGGGATATCTCCCTTGTAGTATTATTTTGCTTGCAATGCATCAGGGCTTCTGGAAATGTTCTTTCTGCTTCATTTCATCCAAAGATGATAGGCAGAATGTATTCTTCTACTATCATTGCCTTTGTCAAAAGTGAAAGAAACACTTACATAAATCTTTTTGCTTGTTCTCAGGACCCCAGTCAATAAGCCTGCCCTTTGTTATTTGTGTTTCTGCTGACCAGAGAGGGAAGGCGCTTCTCATGGAAAATTTAATAAGGCCTCAGGAGAAGCTAAACAGAACAAATACATCAAAACTATTTGTGAAAATATCCTACAGCCAAAGCCAATCAGTGTTTTGAACAGTTATTCCAATGAAAGAGTCAGAATGGAGATAAATATAAGAAAATAGCCCAGAAACTGAGAAATAACAGCTGGAAATCTTTTCACAGCCTGAGGTCATAGTCAAACAAAGACATGCAATGCATAGAATATATAAACTTTTGTCATCAAGGCCTTACATGGGACAACAAAGGTCCTGTGTGTTTTGATGTTTAGCTCTAGAATTTAATCAAAAATACATAATACAATAAAACCAATGTGTTCCAGGAGCTAATACGAATCTTGCATGTTTGTAATCATGTCTGGAGAAGAATTAAGAGAGTTTATGAAACTGCTTATTATATAAAGCACCTAACACATACATTATGCAAATGTGTAGGACAACAACCTCCATTATTAGAAGATAAAGAGGCTGTTTTATCAGGCTGGTAGGAATTTTGGGAACCGTGATTCAGCATATCTGAACAATGGCAGGTTGAAAAGCTGGTTATGGTTTAGGTCTTCAGAGAAATAGGGGCCAACCTATTTTCCAGAGTACCAGAAGGTAAGACAAGAAACAATGAATGGAAACTAATCAAGGAGAGAAGCAACCTAGAACTAAAGAGAAATTTCCAAACAGTGAGAGAACAATTAACCAGTGGCATGACTTGCCTTCAGAAGCTGTGGGCGCTCCATCATTGGAGGCTTTATGGTCCTTCTTTCTTCTCTCAGCAGAGGAGAACACAATTTTATGCATTTAGGAAACGAAGAAAAAAGTGGCTTGATATGGTAAAATAATTGCTTTTGTTAATGTTTGTTTGTATATAGCATGGCTGCCCACCAAAGTGACTCTGAAAATAAGAGTAATAATTGGAAATCTTTGGGATTTAAAATTCTTACAGGGTGGTAAATGAAAACATCAGTAAATAGTGCTAGATCTCTAATAGTTTATGCATCTTCATTTTTATTATTTACCATATATCCTCACTCAGGTTTAAATATGCACAGTATAAAGTAATGTGCTTAAATCTTGGCGGCTAATGTTTGTTGTGATGTGTGTTCTGGAATACATCCATTCTGCCTTATCTTACTGAACAGAGATAATCTATTGGAGATAGGGGATCCCTGAAGGAACCAGATCCTCTGCCATGAAGGGCTTGATAGAGAGTAACCACTACCTTAAATTGTTCTGAAATCTCATGTGTTATATTGAGAAAGATGACTTCTCTTCTCGTGTGTCTCTTGTATTAATTATGTTTCCCATCTTCTTCTCCTTTAAACTTCAAGTGCCGTTGGTTTTTATCACCTCTATTCATTCTATCATTCTAAGACTGATAAGCCTATTCCAGATCTCCCCAAAGAGATATTCTTGCCACTTCCTCCTGACAAAACTAATTTTTCATAATATATTTTGAAATCCCTCTCCAGTGCCTCCTGGCCCTTAGCAAAGGATGTCCCATCTGTCTGGACATCGTTTGGTGAGGCAGAACTAAAGTGAGAGAGAGTGAGCTAGACATAGATGTGGGTCTATGCATAGACATAGACAGATGTATTATGCTAAGAGCTACAAGAAGAAATTGTACAATGAAAAATAAATTTAAAATAACATTGCAATAAAATAATGCTAAAATTATTCAAATGTATGTTTATGGTAATCACAAGATACTCTTGTTAAACATTCTTCTTTTATTTATTTAGCCTGGGAGTAGGAATAATTTCTTAGTTGCCACCTTACGATATACAAGTATCAATGACCATAAGATATCAGAATCAAAGTTTTATTAGACAACATATTGAAAATGATGATTTTAAGAAAAAAAGATGACTGCTAGGGAATCCTATTGACTACTCCCAATCTGGGAGTTAAATCATACTGGAATGCAGAAGATATAGACCCTAGGAAAAGGACTTATTCTCTAAAGAAGACTGAAGTTGACCAAGAGGCCTTGACTAATCCCTTTTGTAGTGCACAGAGATGGTTGTATAGAAAACGATAGCTCTGAACATGTTGCTTTGAGGTCCATGGTGGAAGGAAGCCACCCAAACATGAGTAGCTGTCCAAGCAACAGCACTGATTCGCTAATGGTTGGAAACAAGGTGGCAACTTCTAGAAAATCAGAGCAGTTGAGATAGAAATTAAATTTCAGTACTAACTTGAATTAGCCCACCTGATTTCTTTGACTGACTAGGAAAAGGCTATGAATGAAATACATAAAATAAGAGATGGAGCTTCAAGGTCTGAGATTCCATCCTGCTAGTGAATATTTCTGCCACTCTTTGTGGCCTGTGGATTCAAAAGATCAATGACATGAGAACTACAAGGAAGATAACAGATGACTTTATTCTTTTACATCATATCTATTTAATAAGCTTGATTTGGCAGTTCGAAACTCACCTGACTCAAGATTGACTCAGCTTCCATTCCTCCAAAGTCAATAAAGTGAGAATCCAGATTGTTGGGGGCAATATGATGATGTTCGTCCATCGTGTTTGAAGAGGACCTTGACATCTAACAGGTTGTGAGCAGTCCACGATGTGTCCTCAGGTGGCTGGTAAGGCCTATGCAGGCATGAAATGTTCTGCCACATGTTGGGCAGACGTGTGGGCACCATTGTTGCAGCATTTGCAGCTCTGGCTTTGTGGAGTGCTCGCTTCTCTTGTGCTATGGTGGTTCTTCTGTCCTCAGTTGTCTGGCAGTCTTGGTGGATCAGCATGTGCCATGTTGATCGATCTTGTGCCAGGATTTCCCAGGAGATGGTGTCCAGGGACTTGAAGGTGGCTTACAACATGTCTTTGTATCGCTTCCTTTGTCCCCCATGCAATCGCTTTCCTTGAGACAGCTCACCATAGAGGAGCAGCTTGAGGATGCGATGGTCTGGCATCCTTGCAACATGGCGTCTCTGGGCTTTCATCAGCAGGGTGTGAACTGATGGCAGGCCTGCTCTGCAGAGGACTTCTGTGTCTGGCACCCTGTCCTGCCACCGGATCCTCAGAATTCTACGGAAGCAGGTCATGTGGAAGTGGTTCAATTGCCTAGCGTGCCTCCTGTATACAATCTAAGTCTCACTGGCATCCATCAGGGTAGTTAGCACTACTGCTCGGCAGACTTTGAGCTTTGTACCAAGTCCTATTCCACGGTGGTTCCACATATTGGTCAGTAGTCTGCCAAATGAAGACCTTGCCTTGGCAGTTGACCTCAATGTCAATTATCACTGCATGGGAGAGAGTGCTGCCAAGGTATATAAATTGGTCCACTGCTTGCAGTTTTTGTCCCTTCACTGTGATGGTGGGCTCTTGGTGTTGGGCTTTACCTTGTAAACTACTTAGAGAGGGCTGTAAAGCACTGGTACAGAAGTCTAAGTGCTATTGCTATTTGTGAAGTGGTACAGAAGTCTAAGTGCTATTGCTATTTAAGCTGAAGTTTAATTCCATGAGTAGAGGGTTCAGTTAAATACATTTGTAAGGATAGACTTTGGATCATGCTATCAAGAATGTTAAGAACATTAGAAGCTAATGAAGACAGACTATTCACATGCTAGTCCTGGTACAGATTTGAAACCCAGCATTAGCTCTTAAAGTTTAGTGTTTCCTCAGAAAAGATAAGGCAGCAGATTGTCTGCCTCAGAGATTTTTCTAAGCACTAACTATGGCTGTTCTAATCATGTTTTCAATTGTTTGCCTCCATCATGTTTCTTCTGACCAAATTATAATTACAATCAATTTGGAATTTCAACATGATTGTGTCATTTCAACAGAGTTTATGTGTCTAAATATAATTGGGATTTTATTTTCACAAGTAATGGTCACAGAATAGATTCAGTAAGCATGTTCCTGTTCTACCTTCATCACATATTTTTTGCACACATTTTCGTCATATCTAAAAAGGCTTCTATTATAGTAAAGGAGAGGAGCATCATAATGTACTCCTTCTCAAGTTTGTTGTTAGAACAAATGTGGAATATAAGAAAAGTTTTCTTGGCAAAGACACCATATTTTTTAATAAAAATGAACCATAAGCTACAACTTATGTCTGAGATGTAGTTCAATACTTATGGATTTTAAAGTCTTTTTTAAGCATGAGACTGATCTTTCAGAAACAACTTTTTTTTAAAAAGAAATTGTCACAAGTTGCTTGGTACATTTTGAAATAGGGTTACCAAAATGATAACAAAATGATGTTATAATTCCACTAGCTATTTTGGGCTCAATGGTCCTGTTGTATAAAATGAAAACAAAACAAAATCAAATTGCAGAGAGAACACTTATGAACATTAAATAACAAAAGGTAATTAGACCAGGACTCAGTATCCATGATGGTCCTTTGAGCAAATTTTACATCAAGCAAATAATTTCAATTTCATATGTTTTAGATAGTTGAAGAATTCCTACTGGCTCACTTGGCTTTGCAGTAGCCTAAAAAATGTAGCAAGAAACTGTAACTTTCAGTACTTCAGAAAATAAGATCATTATAAAATGGTTCAAATGACATACACACACATGCACACTTTGTGTGTGTGTTTCTGTGTGTGTTCAGTAAGGCACATGATTATGTCAATTGGCCTTTCTTCTACCTTGTGCCCTTTGGAAATGTTGGGGCTGCAGAGTTCATGCTGAATGAGAAAATCATAATTCCAACTCAATTGTTAAGGCACCAGGTTGGTGGCAAGCTGACATAAATAATGTGAAATTGCAATGTTTATTTCCATTATTATATTCCCTTTGTAAGATTTCATCTTTTAAACAATCTGGTTTATTGAGCAAGAAATAAGATCACCACCTTGTCAAGCTCATTTGCCCTCTTTTTCTTTGTCTCACTCCCTTTCCCTCAAAGGAGAGAAACTTGTTTTTAACAATATGAAAGCTGATATTCTCTAGATGCCAAATTTAACCAAATGCCAGATTGCAATCTTGTGTGACAAAAATCACAGATGAACAGAATGGCGTACTGCGTTGTCTGTGCCGAAAAGTACTTTTTATAAAAGGCACTGAAAATCAGCTAGCATTTTGGAACTCCTTTTGGTTTTCACATATTCATTTGACACATTTACATCCCACTTTCAGAGTGACACCTAAAGAGAGCCTCTGATTTTATCCTCACAAGAACAGTAAGTAGAGATAATGTGTACCAATTTGCACCAGGAGTGTCCCTGTTGCAAGAACAATGTGAAACTTGATTAGTGTACCTGACAACATGATAAACAATCTCCGATGTGGAACCAAAGCCAACTTTGAATAATATTAGCTATTTTTCAGTAAGGATGCCTTATTGAATGTGATGCCTAATGTGAACAAATTATCGTACCGTACAAAAGACAAGAAGATTGTAATTCCCATGAAATTCAAGATACCCAAATGGACAGGATTATACACGGTCTCTTCTAATCATTACTTCAGATGTGTCAGTACCAAAGCAAATAAAAATAAATACAATCCACTCCACCCCCACCACCGTCAACAATGGAAATCTTGTTAAACAGCTTCATCTATTACAGCTTAGTCTTGCAAACCTGAGTTTTTAGAGAACGGCGGTGTTTTCATTCGTCCTTAACTGATAGCATATGATTTGTCAGAGTATTATCGTCATCCAAGACAAAAGCGGTTTGGTGTGTAGTTGAAAAGAAAAGTAGAAAGGAAAACAGGCAAACAACTCAGGAACGCTTCCCCTTTGAGCAAAACTCACACCTTATTCCCAAACCACTTTCATTTAATTTTAAAGAAGCTTTCAAACATATTTACTTGCTTTGAGTTGGACAAGGGCAGTCTAGGGAGAAACATGTCGATCTCAAATTAAATCACACAGCCTGTATGATTTGTATCCTGCTAAGTCAATTATGGCTATTTTTGCCACAAGTCCAGGGATCTATTTTGATAGTTATGCCCAGTTTTCTCCCTTTGCAGAAATACCCTGGCCAAATGGAATGTATGCCTTGGCTAAATTGCATTATTCATTATTAGGGATGTGGTATATATATATGCCTAGGATTTAGGGAAGACAAAACTCTCACACCACCAAAGAACAACAACAACCTGATAGATTTCTCTAAAATTTATAATGCTAAACAAATAGATATCAAAATATTGGTTGTAATTTAAATACAATTAAAATCAGCATGGTGGGGAAAATGTGATCAAATGATTCGTGTAGCTGCTCAGTTTGTTGCAGAGGTTCTGCCTGTTGAGAGGCAGCTTCGTGCTTCCCCTGAAACTTATTAACTGAGCATTGTTTTTTAACTGGGCACTTTTTCAAATACAGAATATTTCCAAAGAGAAGAGATCGAAGCAGATGACGTCAGTTGAACTTAGGGAGGTACATGTTTTACAGAATGGTTTGGGGATATAAAGATGTTTTTCCAAATTGATCTATCTGTGTTCTGCCCACCTACCATGAAAGTTTGTCTAAGCCAGGGGTCTCCAAACTCAGCCACTTTAAGACTTGTGGACTTCAACTCCCAGAATTCCCTAGCCAGCAAAGGGGAATTC
>JANHFT010006449.1:42627-61137 GCA_032467955.1 Pseudoxenodon macrops
GTTTTGTGTTGTGTGTTTGTAAAGTGTAAAAAAAATTTGTGTTCTGTCTGTGTAAAGTGTAAAAGCATGCCCACCCAATCACCTGACCTCCAAGCCACACCCACAAAATGAGCCACACCCACAGAACAGGTAGGGAACATTTTTAGATTTCATCCCTGCCTAAAACTGCATGGTCTTTACCATGTAGTTGCTAGGAGTCTACTAACCTGATGACTTTTCCCATTCTAGCCCAATTGTCAACCAGGGTATGCCCTCTTTCTAAAAAAACATATAGCAGCCTTCCTCAACCATGGGCTCTCTAAATGTCTTGAGCAAATAATCTTACCTTTTGATACTCCACAAGCAACAGTGCATTTACACACTGTGGGTGGTTTCAATTGAGAATTGTGGGAAATCATTTACATAGGGTGAACTATCATAAATATGCAGATGGTAACCAACTATAGTGTATGTCTCCATGCCAGGCCAAACAGGACTCGTAAAAGTTCTGTCCTGGTGCTTGGAGGCTACAGAGGCATGGATGGGGAGAAATAGACTCAGGCTCATCTCAAGAAAGATGGAGAAGTTATTAATTCAGAAGCCAGATAATTTAATTTTTACTTATTTATTAATCAAATCTATATAGCTGCCTATCTTGCAAAGTCAACCCTGGGTGGCACACAAAAATAAATAAACAAAACCGAAAATATAAAAACATTAATTACAAATATAATATATAATTATATAATATAATAAATATCCTAAACCCTCAACATTACAAATCAAAAGGGATGGCAATTATTGTTGCCATCTAAACAAGTCTGCAGTTCCGTGTGAGCCTCAAGCCTGGTCATATAACCAGATGTTGAGGGCCCTCTAGAATATCAAAAGGAATCAGGCCAATCTGGTTTCAAGGGGAAAGTATGTTCCATAAGGCGGGCTCTATGTCAGAGAAGGGAAGTATCCTGAAACTCACCGAGTAGATCTCTAATCAGTTATACCTGAAGGCATGTCTTCTCTACAGGATCTGATAAGGTGGGCTGATACAAGCAGGGAGGGGTAGTCCCTTAGATAGACCATTTCCATGCCATGAAGAGGTGTAAAGGTTTAAATCAGCATCTTCAATTGGACCCAAATGGCATAATTCCAGAACTCTACCAACTTTGAGTTTGGTAACAGAGCAGGAATGCAATCTGAGAGTTTTCATGAATTCACAGCTCTTTCTGAATGGGAGATGAAGACCTGATCTGAAAGGCCTTTTCCAAGTTGGTGTACCAGTTACAGCCCTTTCTAAACTGACTACAACTACTTAGGCTTTTGTCACTGTTGTGTCCTCCTAATTGCTCATTTGCAGGAACCGCCGCTGGTTGGCTAACTAGCGGCGGGAGTTTTGAACCAATACCAGTGGTCGGCAGGCGAGCCGGGGAATCCCTTAAAAGCAGGTTCCCCACAGCCTGCCGGCAGTCCGGATATTGCTATGAGCTGACAAATAAACAAGACCTTACTGTTCACTGCGACTCAAGTCTTTCCATGCTGCACGATCTAACAGTCACCTCTTGATTGCACTACTGTATTTTGCTCTAGGTGTGGCTGCCTTTGAAGACAGTGCAGAATGCAGCTGCACATTTAGTGAGCCAGGTCTCTTATCACCATGTTACATTGTTGTTTATGAGCTCCCTTAGCTAATGGTTTATTTCCATGTGCAATTCAAGGTAGCACTTGTTAATTATACAGTTCTATAAAGTTTGGGAACTATGGTAGTTATTTTCAAGCCGGACTAGGCTGGTTAGAATTTGTTCATCGAACAGAAGCAAACAGAGAATGCCCACTGATGGCGTATGCAGCCACCTCCAAAATCAGGAAGTCTGGTAAAGGACACTCAGAGGGCAGATTCTTTGAAGAGGAGTTCTTTTGGAACATCTTTCCTTCAGAGGTAAGAATACCTCTTTCACTCGTGTTAAAAATGTATGATCTGACTGTCAAAGTGCTTTTGGGAGCTGGAGCTGGAATTACTTCTTAATGTTATTCTCAGTGAAAAGTGGCACCATGGGCGTTTTGCATTGGCTATTATTGTGTTTGTTGATTGTACACATTTTGTAATCCACTTAGAGTGAATCAGGTTGAAGCAATATAAAAGTCACCACAATATATAGCTATGTTTTTCCCATATAACCACTTATTATCTTTGGTAGACATTTCTGTCCATCCCCTACAGAAAAATAATTCCCAAAAGCACATAAAATGACTTTTTTAGTTATGTGCAAAATCAAATTGCTTGTTTCTTTGAATGACTGATTCTTTTATTTACTCAGAATCTTCATTAAATACTTAATACATTCAATTATGCTTTGTCATATTAGGAACTCCTTTTGGCAATAAACTCTGCAGCTGACTTTAAAAAAAAAATCTCTTATTCCCTTTTTTTAAAACCCTATCATGTGTAGTCATACTAATTCAAAATGTGATATAAAGGTCTGAGAGATATTTATCCATTTCAAATCTTTACAGGATAAATGCTTTTTCATCTGAATTGTCCATGTGAAACAATCAAATATGGATATAATTTTAAAATGTCAATGTCTTCGATCACAAATAATTATTACTTCCTACGCTTGATTTAACTAAGATATAACTTTTAAAAAGTTATCTTGTTGATCCCATTGGTGCAGTGAAGCTTTTTCTGTTTTGAAGCAGAATAAAATGGTAGAAAGGAAACCAACTTTGGGTATCTTATTTTTTAAAGAAATTCCTAGTTTTTAAAAAATTGTATTGCTCATACAATAAGTAGGTCAGGTAGCAAAGAGCCAAAATAGAAAGTGGTTTTATTTGTTTATTCTTAGTTTAGAATAGAAGGATTTACATAGTGTTTAAGCCTGATGATCTTAGTTGTGTTTAATTTCCTCTTAATTGGAATTAGGTTAGCCAACACAAACCTTTTAAGATAAATTCACTGATGCTAAGTGGAACCACCTTAATAGAATCCATAGGAAGAATTCCAAACTTGTATATTGTTTGAAAGACAAAGTCCACTACTCATTTCTGGGTGAATGAAACATTGGCTTGAATGGCACAGATTTTGGATTGAAGTAGGGTTTTCATTGATCCCAGTGCAAATAAGCAGGATAACACATGGTTATAAATGTATTTACTTATATGTTTACACATTAAACATATATCTAATAGGGGACATTAAGGATAAAAATATTGTTAATGGTAATGTGGGGGGGAAATGAGAAAATAGATTGAGATCACCACGAAACTGTCGGGAAACTGATTCGCGAGTATATGTGTTATTTGTGATGTACGTCTAGTTTTGTGATATTGAATGAAAATTAAAAAAAAATAAAAATAAACATATATCTAATAATGTGAAATACTGTTGACCTGGGATTGGGATTGGGAATGGGGAAGAAAGAAAATTAAAGGGAGACTTTCAGAAAATATTATTTAATCCCAAGAAAGTAGAAAGTGTGGAGGGAAATCCAGAATAATCCCACCCTGATTTTATTTGGTATAAGAGAAAGGTAGAAATAGACCACCAGACTTTTAGGATTTTACTCTGCAACAATTTAACACATTCTTGCAATCCTTGCTGTACCTGTTTTTGACCTGACTTACCTTAAAGAGCTGACAAATTGTTACTGCCTGCAAAAACTCAGATTATGATCTTGAGCACAATCAGGGAATAATAACAAAAGCAGTTTTAACATAACCCAGCCTTGAAAACTGGACTTCAGTAATAAAAATAAGAAATTCTGGTCTGTATTCCTATCTAGCCAGCTAGCTATTAGATTCATTGGCCACCCATATTACCACAGGGTAACTCTAGGTGGTTCACAATATTAAAAATCTAAAGCTATACAAAACCTATAGACAATATAAATAAAATAGTAGAAAAATAAAAATTCTCAGTCTTAACTAAAAGATGGGGAGTGAGGGAATAGGATGATTGGAGGGGGGGAACTGTTATTAATCTACCAGCCAATCTGAAACCCCTCCACTGTAGCGCAAAGATAACTGGCAGAGCCAAGTCTTTAAGCTCTTGTAGAGAGCTCAGAGAGTTTGGGCCTGATCCACTCTGTGTGTGGGGGGGGGGAAGATGTTCCAAAGCTATGTCTCCAAACTGATCGGTGTCCCATTGCAACTTCTAAGATGATGCGCCGGTTTAACAATCTTAAAAACTAATTGCCTTTTTAAAAATGCATACAACCATTCAGGAGGTTTGACCCAGAGAAATAATTGAGTTTCTCCATCCCATTGCTGATAAGCAGCACTAGTATTGCTCTCTGTTAGCAGACCCACTCAACAATTCTACAACGTGACACATTCAGTGATTTTCGTGGTGGTACAAACCCATATAGAGATCTAACCGAGCACATCCTTTTCACACCAGCATTGATTTTGCACATCTTCTAAAGAGACGATGCCTGAAACTAGCTGAGAAAGTCAATAATGCAAAGCAATGTGTTTGAGATCATGATAAGTAACAGAAAACAAAATCAATGTTTCCAGCTATTATTATCATGAAGTATAGTTCATTATAGAGAACATTAAACTGGAACAAATGGCATCATTCTCATTTCTGCACTGTCACTCATGATGACAATCATGAGAAATGATGCACGCACAAACACACATTGCAGTTTGGGTAGTTACTACCCAATAGCCTTCCAATCAATGAAGTATTACAGAAACACTGAAGAAGATGGATGCTCGAGTCACAGATCATCATCACTGGCCCTATCTGCACATAAAGAAGGAAAGCTAAATGTGCCAGGCTGCCTGTGATGTCCAAAGTAAGGTAGTTTTCACAGGCAAATTAGAAGCTTGTATTCCCACAGCAAGAAACAGACAAGCTTGTATTTCTTGCAGCAAGAAACAGACAAGTAGAATGCAAGCAAATTTACAATTAAACCATGGTTTACATTAAACCACTAAATACGCTACAATATATTATATTTATTCTCCCAAGGAAGCTTCTTTTCAAAATAGGATGCTCATCTTACATTTCTTGAGAATATGTTAACAAAAGCCAAAAGAGGGAAAGGATTGGAAGAATACGGGGAATATGACAATACTTGTTATTACATGGGTTTTTCATTTAAAAATATAAAATTATTTTTTTCGCTTAAAAATATTGCTCCAGCACTATCAGTGTTGAAGAAGAAAGGTTTCCCCCCCACAAAAAAAATTTTTTTTTTGTGCAGTGGTCTCTATTTGGCCTAAGGCTGTACATTTACTCTAATTAACGTTAAAATGACAAAATGAGCTGCACAATTTCTACTTAGCCTGGTGTGTCCTTTGACTCTTAGATTCTTTGAAAAGAAAGAATGAGCGGTTTCTGAAACTGATAGGAGGCCAAACAACCAATTGCTCTTCTTCATATATGGTGGGCATGTTAAGTAAATGTTAAGTAGATGATTATGTGAAGGACAATCATTTGTGAATGCTTTCTCTATTGGCAGGTGGGAAACTGATAACATTCAAGGGGAGGGGAAATGAAGTTAGTGAATCCAATAATTTCTCTCCTCACATTTGCCCTGCATCAAAACTCTAAAGCAGATTAAAACCTGCCCCCTGGAGCAACACAACGAATGTTAGAAAACTTCTCTTGTCATAAAGAGAACTGGAAAAATATACATTAAAGAGCCATTTGGTTGTCCACAAACTTCCTTCAGGATTCCAAATTAAGTAGACTGCATGTTCTACGGAAACAGCTGACCTCATATATTTGTCTTAGCCTCCATCTCTTTGGTACAGAGCATGACTGGGGCAGTCTTCTGCTGGAACCTTCATGCTACATATGAATAGAATGCAACTTTTCTCCTTGAAGGCTCCAAGACAAGCTGGTTTTGAAAGCAGCAGTTAAGGGTATTTAAAGGTTTCAGATAGCTTAGATGTCGTCATCTAATAGGATTAATTCCTTTGACAGTGTCTGAATCACACTGATCACAGCAGTCCAAATAGTACAATGGAAACACTAGTAGGCTAGTAATTTTGACCATTCTTCATTCAGGGAATCTTTCTACATCACTATGTACCCCACAAAACAGCAACTATCCCTGCTGAGTTTCACCAAATGTAGAAAAATCTGGATATCAGTTGATTTAATGACAGTGATAGACAGCAGTAAATCCCTGATGCACAGTAGGCAGCAATTCACTGTTTTAGTTGTAAACAAACACATTGTTTTTTTAAAAATATTATACTTTATGAACGCTAACTATCATGATCTCTTGTCAATTTTACAGTTTAAAAAAAAAGGCTAAAATTATCAAATCCAAAATATCATCGCAGGGCCTGGAGTAACAATTTAATTAGTTAATATCTCAAAGCCGTGCACTTTTCAAGCGAGGAGAAGAAAAAACAGATGTTATACTCAGTTTATTCAGATGTTCCTTGCCAGTTATCCAAGGATGCAAGTAATGACACAGGTCTTTCCAGACCTCTTCAAAAAATAAACTGCAGAAGATTATGAGATGTGTTCTGTGCAGACACTCAGTTCGTACAGGATGACGAGAATAGGAGTTCATCCTAAAATATCCACACAATCAGAGGTGGGTTCCGGATATTTTTGCTGCCGGTTCACTCAGGGTTGCGCTGCGTGTGCATGCATGAAGCATGCGCACATGCAGCAATCAAAAGCTAGATTCTGCACATGTGCAGAAGCAAAATCAGAGATAGCGGCACCCACGAAGACACCGATGGGACCAGCTCTGTGACATCATCACCAAGTTACTACCGGTTCTATAGAACCAGATAGAACTGGTAGGAACCCACCTCTGCACACAATTATTTCTACTTGACATGTCATATAATCCTGCCCACAAATTGTTCTCTCTCTCTCTCTTTCTCTCTCTCTCTCTCTCCCCTTCCCCCCCCCCAAGGTCCATGCATATTTGTGTATTTTTTGACTGCAAAGCTGGGAATTACTGATAAACACAGACTTTTCATCAATTATGCAACACTGCCCTATTCTAAGCAAGATCTCCGTTTACTGTATGATTCCCCAATACAGACAGCCCAAAAGCAGGAAGGCAATCTTTGTGGACATCTTGAAGTAGATCCAATCAGGTTGACAGAACTGGAGAATTTTGCTTCAGTCAAGCAAAGTCTCCAAAATTCAAGCTAAAGTAACAGCATTAAAAAAAGCAGCAGTGACTTTGTTTCACTCAGCTACAGTGCTTGATGCTGCTTTTCCAATAATAGCCCCAAGTAACTTTCCATTCAGCCTGTCATTTTTCATGCCCAGTGTGAAATTGTTGTATGATTTACTGCTCTGTGTCATTGCCCAAGACATTGCTGCCCTCCTCACTGATTTACTTAAATCTTTCTTACGTTTGTCAGCTGCAGGTAATGGGCATACTTCTGCATAACAACAGATAATTTGAGTGGAGAATACGGAGCAAAGCTGTATAAAGCTTGTGGCTGAGATTACAGCATTTGACAGATAGGGTTACTGTCATTATCGGCTGTGCTCATGAGTTCCATTACTGGAAGAAGAAGCACACAAAAGAGACCAATTCCCCAAACAATATATAGGGCTACTTTACTTTGGTAAGAGCAATTTCAGAAGGAGAAGTCCTCCCTTGGTTAAAGGTACAAGGATAATGGGGTAGCCACTTCACACAAATATTTAGTGCTCTACACATCAAATGCCTCTGATTATAATTTCCCTGCTCTATTTGAACCCGGCAGTCACTTTAAATAGATTCTTTATCTGAGAAAACTAAAGTTCTCTTGGGACTACTCTTCAAGAAAGGACCATCTCCTTGTAGTGGTATGAAATGGGACAAACTGGGAGGTTTAAATAGAGCCATTGGAAAAACGTTTCTTCCAGAAAATCAGGAGTGCAAGAATGTAATTGCGTGGCAAAAGCAACTGTTCCCTGAACTCCCGTTTGCTAAATTTGGAGGCTAAATCCAATCAGCATCGTATGAAACAGAGAGATTTAAGCTCCATTTAAAGTTCAACTCTTAACATAACCTTAGCCACAGAGTCACTATTCATGTCTCCAAAATATATTTTTAGCATTACCCTGCCATTTCACCTTGTGCAGCTATTTAAAGATCAAAAGGAATTTCTTTCGCTAAAGCAAAAAAAAAAGTAATGCATTTTAACAGGGAGGGAGGGGGAGGAGGAGGAGGAGGAGGAGGAAGAGAGAGAGAGAGAGACTGACTAAGGGGTGAACAAGAATATTCAGTGAATGCTACCTAATCATTCTTAAGAATTTAACATTAGACTGTCAAATGTGCTTCCTCTCTGATTCCATCAGCATAAATTACAAAACTAAAATGAGATCAGGACCAAGAAAAGGTGGATTCAAATTCTAATTCAGCCATGCACAAAGTAATATTGACCTTTGCCTCTCCCCTGACCATTTAATCTACTCCACATACTTAGAAGACTGTAGAGTGACAGCATCCTGTCCCCCATGCCTGAACTATTTAACAAGGGATATGAGTGTGACAGGAAATATAAAATATGGGACAAATAATGAAAGAAAAACCTGAAGAAAAGGGCATTTCTTTACAAAGGACAGATTTGACTTTTTTTTAAACCATGTATGACTACTTGGTTTTAACTACCGTGCAATATGAATTATATCACTTGAAGGGACAGTTGGCAATATTAAAACCATGACTCCAGCATCTAGGGGAGAGATGGAGAGAATCTCCATACCTCATCATTTATATTTTCATATCAGAGGCTGAGGAGGGCTGTATTCTTACTTTTGGCCAAGATTCTACCTCAGACTTACCTTTTCTTCTGCATTCTGATTCCAATCTGAATCCAGAAGCTCCATGTTAATAGTTTTATTATTTAAAAAGTGACACTGATGTGTCTTCACAAACAGTACTTCACAATATCTTAAGTATGTGAGTGAAGACAGACACTTAAGAGAGTGAAGACAGGTCCTCCCTAATAGTTCTCAGACTATATATGCTTGATGTAGATAGTAGAGTGCTTCAGTTTGGCAATCTTCTGTCTACAGGTATGAAATAATAAAGAAATCTGCTTGGAAGAATCAACGTTTTAATCTTTTCCCCATTTGAATCCTCTCCCTTCTCTTTGTTGTTATTGTTATTTTGCATTTAGTTTTTCTTGATATCTCATAAAGTTGTTTTAAGTGAGACGGGGAAAAGGAAAAATCACCACATGTCATTCTTGGTTTGGGGGCCTGACAATCTGCAAACAACTATGGATATGGTAGATATATTTGTTTATATAGTTATTCTTATAGTATTTATAGCCAGCCCCAATCCAAATGGACTGTGAGCATTGTACAACAAAGTTAGAATATGAACCAGTGAAAGTCATCAATAAAAATCTAAGTCATCATATGGATATACTACTCTAAGGACCATATGCCAGCTGAATTGACACTTGTAATATAAAAAGGCTAATTTTTTTAAATCTCATGTCTTCAACTATTTTGATTTACTACTTCTTACTCCTTTTCTATGTTTTGCATAATGTTGCTTAATCTAAAAAGGAATGTTATGGTGGGCACATATCAGGAGTGAAATCCAGCAGGTTCTGACAAGTTCTGGAGAACCGATAGTGGAAATTTTGAGTAGTTCGGAGAACCAGTAGCGGAAATTATGGGTAGTTCGAAGAACTGGCAAATACCACCTCTGGCTGGCCCCAGAATGGGGTGGGAATGGAGATTTTGCAATATCCTTTCCCAGGAGTGGGGAGGGAATGGAGATTTTGCAGTATCCTTCCCCTGCCACGCCCACCAAGCCACACCCACAGAGCCAGTAGTAAAAAAGAATGGATTTCACCACTGGTACACGTATATATGAATGCGTATCACCCAGGTTAAAGAATTATTATTAAAAAACAAATCATGGCATTAATCGCTAGAATGCATAGTTGTTCTGCAATTTAATCTTCAGCAGATCTTAAAACGTGCTTTTGTTTTGCCCTTCTGAATCTGAAATTGTACCCTTATGCTCTTTGTAAGCTAAATACTGGTGTTGTGAAAATAAATGGAGGAATTGTGGGGGGAAATAGGGGGGGAGGTTGGGGGGGGAAAGGAAGTTCATACATTTTATATCTTTCATTTTCACTATTTTTTAAGAATCTCAAAACAGGGAAGCAATTTAGTTTAAAATTTTAAAAATCGCTTCATTAAAAATCCTTAATTTAAAACTACTTATAAGTACCATAATGAACGTTCAAACGGAAGCCTGTAAGAATATATATTTTAAATAATAAATTCTTTAAAACTGTCTATATGCAGCTAGGTGAGCACATACAAATGTACTAACTAACAAAAAGGCTTGTAAGCTGATGTGAAAAGGTGTAAGGCTTATTACTAACCATACCTGAACAGGGAGAGAATTCCAGAACCGGAGCACATGAATCACAACTGCCCTCACACAGATTGTCACATAAACAATCACTGAAAGGTGTGATGCTCACGAGAGGGCACTCCCACTAAAGCATTTTTGATGGGAAAATATAATAATGAAGCATTTGTTATATACAGCTTTGTCATATCACAACAAGTACAGTATCTTAAATATTGCTTGATGACAAACTGAGAGCCAATGCAACTTCTTCAAAAATAGAATACATGTAAATTGCCACTTTCTGCAATCTAACCATAGTATATTACACTGGCTGCAGCTTCTGGACACATGTCAAGGATAATTTCTCATATAGGACTTTGCAATAAACCATTCTTGAGGTTATCAATACTTAAAGCTGGGGGAAGTTAAAGGAACACTCTCAGCCACAAATCTGATGTTTCAGAGTTGGCTGGATTTCATTCACCTCAAAATAAGCTTTCGACTGGATAGCAGTGTTTCTGCCTTGTAGGAATTTAATCCCAGCTTGTTCCTTCCTATCAAGGTCATGATTAGACTTGGACAACATTCAGTTACTATCAGATGTGCCCTTAAAGATCTGTGACAAATAGCAACCATCAAGTCATTTCCTGTATATGTAAAATATTATAGGGAACAAAGTAGAACACTGTAGGACATCTTTTAAAGATGGCAGAATATATTTAGTAAATAAAATCATTGTTTATATGAGAACAAAGAGAAGTGAATACAAAACTTAAAATAACACAGGACAGCCTAACAGTGAAGACCTTAACTGCAGATCAATAATATGAACACTTCCTTATTAAAGCTGATTTTCTGTCAACCAATAGTCCTTCTAGACAGAACGTGATAGGGAGGTCTAGGACTTTAAGGTTCAATTCTACCTCGTAATCTAGAAGGGAACCATTGGCAATGGCATCAAAAAGTGCTCATACTTGCAAGAGAATTATTGAAGCTATAGTCTTTGTATATCATCTGTCAAAGTGACTTCTGCAGTTTCAGATCCATATCCAAATTAAAACCCAGAATTAAATGGGTCCAAATGAACAGTATTATGTCTGAAATGGCACGCAGAGGGAAATTTTCTACCTTCTTTTTTCCTTCTGAGTATATATTGCTTACAATGAGCTAGCCATTATAGGACAAGAGCTAGGCTGAATTGCCAAACACCATGAGGAGTCTGTAACACCTTTTCTGACTAATTAATTTAAAGACATACACTTTCATACAGTACTGATGAAGTGATCTGTAATTCACAAATGCAATTGTTAGTCAGAAAAGGTGCCACCGGATTCCTCAAACTAGGTATGAAAAATTGTGTCCCGCCTTAGCCATGAAAGCCAGCTGGGTGATGTTGGGCCAGTCATTCTCTCTCAGCCAAACTCACCTCCCAGGGTTGTTGTGGTGGAGAAAATAGGAAGAGGAAGGTAAGTTGGATATGTTCATTACCATGAGCAATTTGTAAAAATAATAAAAGTTGGAATGTCTTCATTATTTTTACAAATACATTTGTAAAAAATAAATACACTTCCTCTTCTTTGGAAGCATTTCCGTTTCTTTAAGAAATGTGAATACGCACCATGATAACCCCTTCCAGAGAAATAAATATGGCCCCAGCATTTTCACAAAGGCATTGAGTAGATTTTTTTTTAATTGGAGAGAAATGGGATATGGTTTGAAACTATAACAGAACTGAAAACAAGGGTTATTTCAAGTAGGTAATTCCTTGAAGCAGTAACAAAAGAATGTTTCCTGGAGATGAATTAAATTTCAGGTAATCAGAAAAGTTGTTTTAAGTTGTCCTCGAGAAATAAAAAGAATTTCTTTGGACAAATTTTCTCTGCGACACTTTACAGCTTAGACTTTTGTTGCAGAACAGTTTATTATATCACTTATAAATAGCAATAATTTTGGAATTTTTGCAAATGTTGATACAGTACATCAGCACTCCAAGATGGATATCATGGTGAATCTACTCAGTCGACTATTAGATTATTAAGATAATTGAAGATGTCATAATTACCATTATCATCACTAAATTATAGAATTGGAATGTGTGTTCCCTGCTCAGTGCATGGGAAGTCACTAACTGGAAGTCACTATCATAGAAGTGGGACTGTGATTATCTTCCAGATGTTTCTGGGTTTCAACTCCCAGCATCAAATACCTTTGGAAGTGCAACTGGGACTTCTATGGGCTATAGTTCAAAAGGTTTCTCTGCATTATTTTTAGCCAAAGGGGCAACTGATCAAGCTTTGCATAAATACTTTCAATGAATAAGAGTCCATCCACCCATAAAGAAACAGTTTTTAAATGAGCTTTTTAAAAAACTAGTACTTAGCCATAATTTGTTTCTCTGCATTTTTCATTCGTTTGTCTTAATCTTTGTTTCTGGAGAGATAAAGAACATGTTTGCCCAAATTCTGCCTTTTGTGATACCACCTCTTGATCTTCCACCACATATACCAGGAACTCCCAAGATTCATTTAATATAATTTAGACATAAATATATACATTCTTTTAAATAAACAGCAAGGCAATTCAGTGGAAGCTGCCAATCTCTGATGCCAAATGCCACTGCATGAGATATGGGGAAGGAACAAAATGCAGCATCTTTATCATATATTCATTCATAGACATATGGATGTTGATATATACTTAGGAATCATGACAGACCAAACATCTTAATTTCATATTTAATAGAAAGTAAAAAAGAACTATACAGAACTAATGACCTTGAAAATTAGAGGGGAGAGAGAGAGAGAGAGAGAGAGAGAGAGAGAGAGAGAGAGAGAGAGAGAGAGAGAGAGAGAGAGAGGTGTGTGTGTGTGTGTGTGTGTGTAGTGTCCCATAAACATCCTTTGGAGGCAGCTACCCTCCAGGGCTATGCGACAGATGGAAACAAATCACAGAGCAAAAATGTACAAAAAAACCCCAGCAGGCACCAAAAGAAACCCAGAAACTAAACAGCAAGTTGTTATTTGAAAACACAAGAGCCTACATATTTATTTGCTTGTTCCTTTTGACTTTTTTTTTCTCTCTTTGTACATGCCACATATTGGGTTTCTCTTGACTGAAATGAGAGTTTTATTATGTTCGATCCCCTGGAATATAGCAGACAGGAGACAGAGTGCATATGGCAGTAGTGATAATATAGACATAGATACAAAACTTTTAGACATGAAATGAGATATTGAACAAATATAATTCTTTTGTTTGTATTGCTGCTATTGCAAAGAGATTACAAGTAGTCCTCGACTTACGATCTTAATTGAGCCCAAAATTTATGTTGCTAAGTGAGAGAGTTGTTATGTGAGTTTTGCCCTATTTTATGACCTTGTTTGCCACAATTGCCAAATGAATCACTGCAGTTGTTAAATTAGTAACACAGTTGTTAAGTGAATCTGGTTTCCCCATTGACTCTGCTTGTCAGAAGATCGTAATGTGATCTAGGAACACTGATCTAGGATCACTGCAATCGTAATAAATATGAGCCAGATGCCAAGTGTCCAGATTTTGATATATGACCTTGCTGCAACCATTGTAAGTATGAAAAAAGGTCATACTTTTTTCAGTCCTGATGTAACTTCCAACATTCACTAAATGAATTTATATAAGTCAAGGACTACCTGTAATTCATTAAACAATACAGGAACATAGGAGCATGGCAACGCATCTGCTCATCTTCTGCATTGATTCAGATCATGGCTCTCAGAGAAGCAATGTGAGAATTTTCCTGATCACCATCAGTCTTGATGAAGCTTCCACCAAAACAATCCGAGCTGGTTCATGAAATACTCTTTCCAAACTCTGACACAACACAATGATTAGAGTTGGAGTAAATGTTGAGCCCTCTTGGTTCATATTTGTAGCGTCCATGAACACATTTAACCAATTTGTAGGGAAATCTTGAAAGAAGATGTCAGCATATGATATCCTAGAACTTATTGTATTTGAGGACATTGTAAGAACTCCTGTATTGCCGTAGGCCCTTGGGACAATTTCCATTTAAAGACTGAAGTTGAAGAATAGACTTTTCTCTACCATCTCCAGCTACCAATGAATTCTCACCAGTCCAGGGATGAAATTCAAATTTTTTCCCTACCAGCTCTGTGGGTATGGCTTGGTGGCCGTGGCTTGGTGGTCATGTGACTGAGTGGGTGGGCATGGCCAAATCGACATCACTTCTTTGCCCTAATAACCTATAAGAAGATATACCAATACACAAAACAATAAAAGAGGTACACAAATGCATAAGAGCAATAAGACTCTCTTATTGCTGTTATGTAAGCATTTGTGTACCTCTTATTGTTTTGTGTATAATAATTGGTATATCTTCTTTTTGAATTTCACCCCTGCTCTGCAGTCCTATTCTCCGTTTCTGGCCATTGGACATTCAGTCAGATTTACAGTCAAGTTGGCAAGAAGAGATGAGCAGAGACTGGGCGAGTGGGCAGGGCCAACAGGGGGCAATTTTTACCAGCTCTGCAAACCAATTCAAATTGTCCCTACCAGCTCTCCCGAGCCGGGCCGAGGTGGTCAAATTTCACCCCTGCACCAGTCCATATGTCTCAATTTATTGCTGACCATGTTGCCTGTCAATGAACCATTATGCCTTACTAAAGATTTATTTGGTTCCAAGCATCCAAGAGGAATTTATAAGCAAGGACTTTCAGCAACCTAAAATAAATATTCACTGGGACATCACAACACATCTTGCCATATTGTGCATGGGCCTTAAATGGTAACTGCGTTCATAGCAAATTATACTCATTGATGCATCAGCCTTTTTTGAGTTAAGGCACTACTTATTTCTGAAACTGTTGATTAAGCTCCTTTCTATGCACTTCCTATGCTTAACATGAATCATTTCAATGCAGGGTGCGCTGAAAGTCTGTCACAAACAGTCTGGAAATAAAAGATTGAAGTTATGGTTTATTTTTTCCTGCATCTCATTAAAAACTGTACCAGATTTGTTTTTAAAAAATAATGCATAAATACATATTTTGTCTGATTCGCTTATATATCCAATTCAAATAACAGCGCATTATAAAAACCAAAGGGCTGCATTATTCACCTACTTTTAAGTAATGTATTGCTTAACTTTTATTTATTTTTGAATAAGTCACAGCTGGCAGTAACCTAATAACCCATAAACACCTTCCAACCCCACCCGACTCCAGCACGAAGCAACCAGAGCTGCGCTAAGTAACTTACCCAATATTTTTCATTTTTAATGCTATGAATGCTGCTTCTTCTTACACATAGATTGTCAGAGACCCGGAAAGAATATTTCTCGCTGCTTAATTAACAGCTCAACCCCATGCATATTTATTCAGAAGTATGTTCCACTCAATCCAAATAAGTGTGCTTTGAATTATTATTTTTTTAATTCATGGAGGACCTCTTTCTTTTTCAGGCAAAGAAGGCCATTTGGAACGAGTGATAGAAAAAGATGGAAAATGAGAAGTAGGTGCACCATATTGGGTGTGATTTGGATGGCTCCAACCCTGTCAGATGTTTGCAAGGCCTTGAAACAGAGCACCTTTCTCCAAAAGACTTCAAACAATAGATGCCGACTTTCAGACTGCACAAGGCCTGTGATTGTTATTGACTTTATAAAAGTTTAATTTTGAAAAATAGTCATAAAGTTTAAATAAATTCAAAATACATCCAGAGAAGAAACAAGGGGTGGGGAGGGGGAAGAAGAAAGCAAAAGAGCAGTCTAAATTTTGATTTTTGAATAATGTTTTTCTTCCTTTTTTTTTCTTTTCCCATTTTTTTTATTACAATATCAAAATCTAACTGCCAAAGGGAAACAAAATAAATGCATGCAAAATACTGGTTGTAGTTATACGTGATTAGTAAGTTTATATTACAGCTGGTCCAGTAGTGAAATCCAAAGTTTTTTACTACTGGTTCTCTGGGCGTGGTGTGGCTTGGTGGGTGTGGCAGGGGAAGGATACTGCAAATTTCCCATTCTCTCCCCACTCTGGGGCCAGCCAGAGGTGGTATTTGCTGGTCCACTGAACTACTCAAAATTTCCGCTACTGGTTCTCCAGAACCTGTCAGAACCTGCAGGATTTCACTCCTAAGGTGCCCTTGTTTAATTACCACTCACTCCATGACTAACTTCATACTTACTGAATAAGTGGTAAGTGCAACCAGTCCTTGTACTGACAGCCCTTGCCGCATTCCTGTGGTCATGTGATTGTGACTGGTGACCTTCCCTGCTGGCTTTCAACAAGCAAAGTCAACGGGCAAGCCATGTAATAACCCATGTGGTCCTTACTTAACAAGGATATGAGCTGTGGTGGCGCAATGATTAGAATGCAGTATTGCAGACTAACTTTGACTACAGTCAGGAGTTTGATCCTGATCTGCTAAAGATTGACTCGGCCTTCCATCCTTCCTGGGGTTGGTAAAATGAAGACCCAATTGCTGACTCGGTAAACTGCTTACAGAGGTCTGTAATGCACTGTGGAGCTGCATGTAAGTCTAAATGCTATTGCTATAACTGGGACTGTACAGTTTAGTAGCCCCTAATTCTATTTGGGTTTGACAGCATTGGTTTAGACGGTCAAACATGTAGCAAGAAACAATCTACATTTGAAAATCTGAATGTTCCTGAAATATATTCTTGTACAAATATGTCTCTGGTTATTGGCAAGTTTAAACTTATATTGGGATAGCAACCCAGCAGTGTCAGCAGGACGAGTGTCAGCAAAGCTGATGGATGAAATTTGTGGCAGTATGGTGGCTTCTCAATCCTTTTGTCATGAATCGTTCTGATGAAAGCAGCAAGCTCCTGAGAATGCCCATGCCTGTGGCTCTTGAGCTCTTTATGGCCCTTGGTGTAATTTCAAAAGCAATTAATTTACCAAGGACAATCTGCTTCAGCTGAATGAGTTGGCTGTATCTGCTGACTGTGGTGAGGAATGTCAGGAAGCAAATAATGGGTAGACCCAAACTTTTTTAAAGCCCTGACAGAGGTGGGTTCCTACCGATTCGGACCGGTTCTACTGAGTAGGTATTAGGCCGCTGGTGACGTCACAGAGCCGGTTCTGTTGCTCCGTGGGCACCAACAACTTTTTTGGAAATTTGTTTTTGGGGGGGGAAATCGGATTTTTTTTCTTCTGCGCATGCACAGAAACTGAGTTTCTGGCACTGCGCATGCATTGCCATCTTATTTTCAGCCTTTAAAAAATTGGGGCTTTTTGTTACTGCGCATGCGCCCACGTGGCGTCGGAGGCAGCGAACCGCCACCAAGGTAAGTTTAGAACCTACCCCTGAGGCAGCCCCCACACTATTTGCCTTTCAGAAGTCCCTGAAGATGTGAATCTTTCTCTGGGCAAAATGGGTAGGTTTCTGGTTGGGAGCTTAGATTTCTAATGGTTTTGTGTTTACTGAGTCTTGATAAGATTTCAATTGGGTTTTGATTTATTCTAATGCTTCCTTTTTGTTTGGTTGCCATCCAAACTTTTTCAGATGGATGGACAGCCATATGAATTGGGTAAATGATAAATATGATAAGTAATAAATGGTAAGCTAAATAGCAAATTATTACCAAGCTAGTAATAATGCAATACCAGTCAAAGAAGTAATATGATTTAGAAATATTAAGAGATCAAAATGAGTGACACTGTAAGTAAAGGAAAACTTTTGGGGGGCAGAGAGGTAAAACCTATTTTCAATTTATTATTTTTATATACTTTTCATAATTGGGTAGATTGTTTAATAATTAATGTCTCATATTTGGCACATTTATGGAACAGAAATAACACTGTCTTCTTTTCCAAGCTTTCCCAAAATATATATATATTTAAATCCACACATCCCTTAGGCAGATTTATATAGTTAACTTTATACTTTCAAATAAAAGTGTCTTTCTGCAGTATCTCCTTTCACAGCTGATATTTTTTATATATCTGAAATCTAAGAAACAAAGTATGTCTATACTGTATGTGGCCAATTAAGCCATTTTAATACAAGCCATCTTGGGGTCTTCTTTTATCCAGCCGTTGGACTGCAGCAAGCTTGAATCACCAACCCATGGACTTTTCCATTCATTTGCACCCACAACCACCCCAAAATGACTTGATATCAACCTCTGCCACACATCATGCTTTTGGTGCATTAAATATATATATATATATATATTTGTTTTTTGAGGTTTTCACGGGTGCCTGTA
>JANHFT010006450.1:0-11622 GCA_032467955.1 Pseudoxenodon macrops
CGTCCGCCTCTCTTCCTCCTCCTCTTCTTCTTCCTCCTCTTCATCTTCCTCCTCCTCCTCTTCTTCCTCTTCCTCCTCTCTGCCTCCTCCTTTCTTCCTCTTCCTCCTCCTCTCTTCCTCCTGCTGCCACTGGAGCTTCCATGCGTGGCCTGTGAATCAGCCACTGCTCCCAGGCGGTGGTTCCTTTCCCCACATTCACGCCCAGCGAGAGAGAGAGAGAGATGGGGGGTGTCTCTGCCCATTGTCGAGTTGTGGGCCCGCAGAGCGTGGTTGAAGCCGTGCTTGGGTTGGCAGCGGCCCCCAAAGCAGGACAAGCACAAAGCTTCCCCTTTGCTTCCCCTGTTCAACCCGATTAGTGCCAATCCTGATTGTCTTTGTGCATTGCACAAATCCAACACAATTGTGCAAAGCTGGAGACCGGGACTGTTCCTGCCGATGGGCCTTCATGAATGGTGCAAACCTGCTTCCTCCTTTGCTATGTAGAAACCTGATGAATTCTGTGCTTGGACTGCAAGCAGCTCTGAGCTTTTGAATAGCAAAATTACACCCAAAGCAATACTTTTGCTTTCCTCTTTGGGTGGTCAGTTTGCAGTGGATGACTTATTGCTTCTTGAGAATGGTGTTGCATTCATCTTGAAATGTTAACCTTTTTACTGAACTAGTTTTGGTGATTTTTGGTAGTTTCCCAGCAATGGTGACTTTCCCTTACCTAAGTTGCAAAATGACTTTCAAAATTGTAAGAGAATCAGGAAGTAGCTCTTCAAACCGTTTTCTGCCTGTGGGGAGATTTCTCTTCCTGTATCCATCCAGAGGGTCAAACCTAGAATCCTGGTTTTTGTTGGCACAAAGCCACCAGGGTAACCTTGGAAACTGCCAGGAGAAGCTGCCAAGGGCAAACCGCTTTCACATATTTTTTGTGCCAGAAATGTGGCCTGAAGGAGGAACACATGCCCACAGAAAATATTCACTCATCCAGAAAATCTGGATTCTCATGTTCTCATGTCTTGTTTGAAATATATATTTTTATGATTTAACAACGTTTTTGTGGAATGTTTTGCCTCCTTGATTAACGGGTACAGTGTCTTGGTGAGGAATAAATAAAGCATTTTCTAAAATGCCCCTTCTTTGGTCTAGCCATCAGAGTCCTTTTTTGACTAATCTGATACATTTATGGAAATAGCCACAAAATAAAATTAGGAAATGAGTATCCACTTTAGACAAGCTCTCCAGTTCATTTGATTTCCTCATGGAAGATGGCTCCTTTAACTTTCTTGTTAAATAATTTTATTAACATTTTACAAAATATACATGTAAAAAACAAACAATATAAGAGTAAAGAGAGAATAAGGATAGAAGTGTGAAAAACATATTAAAAAAGAAAACACAAATATACAAAGAATGACTTCTGACTTCTTCCAGAGGTAGAAAGGATGCTTACATTTGACTCTTAAGTTTTAAGATTATAATAAAATTTCCATTCCCCCCCAAAGGAGAAAGGAAAATAGTAATTCTTTCCCCCTTTTAAAATTTTAACAATCAATAAATCCGTATGTCAAAATTTGATTTATCTCCTGCAAAAAGGCCACAAAGAGCTTCCAATTATAGATGAATTTCTTCAGTGATTTTTCTCTCATGAGAGCCTGTTGCCAGTTCTGTTTTTATTAACCATTTGTGGGTGTCTCTTTCTTTCCAGAGCTGAGCAAATAAAGTTGTGCTTCTATTATCTTACATAACAACAAAACACCATGAGATCTTTCCACTATTTTATCCATAAACCCTAACAAAGTTTCCAATTTATACTGTACGCTAATTTTCAACATTTTTGAATTGCATAGGATTGAGCAACTTGAAATCCAACTAGACCTTGGAAGGAGAATGATGAGGAGCTATGCAAGGACAATATCCTTGGACTGCTCACCTTGGTATCAAAGGCACAAGAATTCCCAGTGAATTCTCTTCCTATTTGATACTCTATGGACACATTTTCTTATCTTTCTTCAAATGAAAGCAAAAAGTCTTCAATAGTAGAAGAATTTTTGAACTTGAAGAAAGACAAGTTGACCCTGATCTTTCAAAGTGCCTGTAGCATACATGACATGCTTATTTGTCGCTGAGTTCTTGGTTTCTTGGAGGGTGCATGGGAAAATGAGCATGAGGAGAAAGCATGCAAGGGGGGGGGGAATTTCACAGACTGAGAGGAAAAACCTCTGGGATTTGGTTAACGAAATCTCCTTTGTATTCCTCGCCATTTCTGTGATTTCAGGTCCCACTTTATTTTGCCTGCAATAGAAAATCATATCTGTCCTATAACAGAGAATATTTGTAGCTCAGAGTTGAAATGAGGGGTCCTTGGTGCTCTCTGAGCTCGTTTTCTTGCAAACACTTCATTACCTGAACTAGGTAACATCAGTGCTAGTAAGGAGTCCAGTTTGCACTGATGATGTTATCTACTTTGGGCAGTGAAATGTCTGCAAGAAAACAAGCTCAGAGAGCACCAAGACATTTTTCCTACCCTTCCAAAGCAATGGCTACATTAAAGCCTATGCAAGTAGCCTTCATTGGTGGCATTCTCCTGAGCTGACCTGAAAGCCAGCTGTTTTCTCTACGTAATGTCTTGCCCCAGTGTTTCACTTGCTCTGCCATAGTGTAAGAGCCTTCCTTGGAAGTTTGGAATGACGACTTCACCCATGTTTCCCTTCAGGGATATTTTAGAATTACCTCAGCTATTGGGTGCCTTTATTTCTTGATTTGGGAAGAGGAACTGTTGAGGAGTTAACTGTTAATTCCTAATGTTGGTTCTTCTTTCCCTGTGGGCTGATACTGTACGTGTGAATATTCCCTGAAAAACTGGCTTGCTTAAAAATAATCTGTACAATAGCAAAATGTACTTGTTTACTATCATTCATCTGCTGCCTCTTCTTATGCTCCTATTTGGATTAGAGAATTATTAGGATTTTCCTTCGTTACATATCTTCCTTTCTTAGCTAAGACGAGTGGTAAGATATTCATTTATGTAATGGAGTTGTTTGCTCTCTTGCAGTCTGACCCTAAAGACAGAGCATGGGGACATCTTGGTGGACTATTCGAAGAATCTTGTTACAGAAGAAGTCATGAAGTTGCTGGTGGAACTGGTAATTTAATCCACTATGTCTACAATTATGTTTTATAACTTTAGGTCACATTTATGTATTATCTGCATTGCATGTGCTTTTTACAATGAACCCTAAGCAAACAAAAATCTCCACAAAACCCAGCTGATTTTATAAATAATCTAAAACGAAACTCCTCCAAATACAAACATTGATGAATTGGTAGAGTGCGACGTTGACATGTTTCTAGGCTCTGGCATGGTGGGCTTTAGCTACTCCTCTTTATAAAGTTATACCACTTGCCTCTACTAACCCATTTGCCCTGAACATAGGAGGTATTTGGGGGGGGGGGTTGTCCTGACTTTCCAAAGAGATATTTTACTTTCCCCTTTCCTAGACATGCGCAAGGAGTGTCGGTGAAGTGGGATTTCTGCCATGTGCAAAGGGGTGAATTCAGTGCCCTCCTTTTGACTAGGAGCCTGATAAGCCGAGTCCTAATTTAAAGAAAACTCTGGCATTAATGTACCAGCCTCCTGATGCCGATGGGTTGGACTTGCCCCTCGCACACCCAGGTCCCAGCCCCCGTTCCACTGTGGAAAAGCCACGGGGTGACTTTGGGCCAGTTTTTCAGGCTAGTCCATCTGGAAGGGATGCTGTTCTGGGAATAAATGAGAAAGAGAATAGCTATGCAGGGCTCCCTTCAGCTGCCAGACAAAAGGTCGGCTCAGCTACCTAGAGATAGTTGGCTATGAATGGTAAGTGGATCAGCTATTTATCTGGTTTGTGCTGGAGGATTTGGAAAGCCTATTATTTCCTACATTAAATGGTTCCTTTGACTTTCAGGCCAAATCAAGAGGTGTTGAAAAAGCTAGAGAGCAAATGTTCACTGGAGAAAAAATCAACTTCACTGAGGTAAGAGCTGTTCTTATCTGTGATCTGAAGGTTCTTCATGCTTGTGAAATGGTAACCTTTAGGCTTCGGGCTAGAAGGGTGTGCCATCATTTGGTTGCTTTTATCAGTCTTTTTTAAGGATTAATAGCTGTAAGCAACTAGATTAGAGCAATTTTGGGTTCTTAAGTAGTACAGAAAAATAATTTGAGAGGCCAGTCTGGCCCAGGGCTGGGTGCTTATCTATGAAACATGATCTCCTTGTGGGGGAGGAAACTGGTGTCAAGCATCACTGGGTATTTTTATCCAAGGCCCAAGATATAAATACAAATGTGTGAAAAAATGGAAGATAACTCTCCTCAAACTGAAGAGCATAGGCCAAATTTGGGGAGGGGGAGAACTGGCAAAAGTAAGAAGGTGTTTGGAAATGGGCCAGATGAATCCAGCAGCTCTACAGAGACAATGTCCTGCCTTGGCTGCTGGCAACTGCTCTGCCCCAAGCCCCTTTCCTTCTGATCCAGAGGAGGAGTAGCGCATGCGTACAGCGGACCCAGGGACAGTGTGGTACTTGGGCTACCCAAGGGAAACGGCAGCCTGCTGTGCCTACTGGAAATAGGGCAGCTGGAGAGAATGCAGAAGCCACACCTCCTGCCTCCCCTGTCTTGTTTTGCCCCTAAAATCTGGGTGTGGAGACATGCTTCCCCATGACATTCAGGTGATATAATATTTCCTCCTTTTTCTTCCACTGGTGGCATCAGGTCAAGAAGCAGAACCTCCCTGGGGTCAGGGGGCATTTTGTTTTACAAGTGCAGAGGAAATAACATTTATTTATCTGGTTTTGGAGGCTTGAGATTAAGAGTAAATAGGTTTATTACGCACACATTATGAGGACTTAATACAACTATTTTTATTCTTATTTTTATTTATTAAATCCCTGTGCCACCCATCTCCTTTACAAGCTGACTGGGCAGCTTATAAATTATATACGAAATACTTATAGAAAGTCTGCCAACTGGTTTTGGCAATGTCATCTGAGCAGAATTGTGTAGTTTTGATAGTCAGAAGTTCTGAAAAGATGCACATGAAATACCTTGTGCACTTGTTACGAAACACTTTGCTTCTGCAAAGCCAAATGACCCGATGCTCTTTGGGGGAGGGCGTCTGGTAGCTTAAAATACATCTTAGAGGAATTACATGAGCAAAGCAAGTTCCTCAGTGGTGGCAGAGGAATCTTCTATAACTCTCAGCTTATGTTCGTTACTTGGTTGTGTAATAGCTGCACAAAAGTAAAACCAATGTTTACATAGTTTCTGAAGAATCTGCAGTAACCGAAGCTTCTTCCAACGGGAGCCTCCAGATTTGTGGACCAGAATGTGCAGCTGATGGGATGTGCTCGCCTTTGGGTTCAGATCATTGATAGCTTGCTGGTGAAAATAAAAATTGCTGGTTGGCTGCTAAGGACAAGCTGCCTCCTGATCTCTTAGCCTGTGCATTAAGATGAGAGAACTATGTTAGCAGAATCTCAGTAAAATGCTTTTTCCTAAATTTTCTAAAATGTTTGCGTTTGGTTTGGAAAAACCTATGAAGACTTCATAGAGAGAAGTTATCAACCTTCATGCAGCCATAGTTCTCCAAGCTAGTTTAGGGGGCTGCCAGTATCTGATTGTCTGGAGCCAAGTCTAGCGGTTGGCATTCCCTCCTGCCCCTTTGTGTCATAATTTCCAGACACTGACACAGCACCAATCCTGCCTGGTGCAGTGCCAGGTTACTTAGGTTGGTCACTGCACCAGGCAAAAGTCCTCTATGATCCTGTGCAGCCTGTCTGTGGTTGCTCCTGCAGCGCTTGGAATCGCAAGAAACTATGACAGGTTTTGCTCTCAGCAATTTTGAGCTACATTACATTTATATTTTTTAATTGATTGTTTATTCTGTGTTGCGAGTTGCTGAAAATCAAGTAATTGGGGCAGTTGTAAATAAACACAGTGTGGTGCCTGCCCTTAGAGAAAACAGGCAAGCAGCCCTCTCTGGGGAGGTCATAGGTCAAGAGTCAAGAGGTGCTGGAGGAGGAACCAGGCCGAAGAGGCCTCGAGCCTTTCCTAAGGGATTGTGGGAATAGCGTTTTAGGAAGGTGAGAGGAAGAGGGATTAGTCTTTGCTTAGATTGGTTTTTAGATCAACAGCTATTCTGGGTGAATGCCCAGCAGAGTGGCATTTGTGCTGCAGGTCTCTTTTTTGGGGGGGGGGGGGGTTGATGAACTTCCTTTCACTCTCCTCTCCTCGTTTCCTGGTGCAGAACCGAGCTGTGCTCCACATTGCTCTCCGGAATCGCTCAAATACTCCAATCATCGTTGAAGGCAAAGATGTTGTCCCGGAAGTAAACCAAGTATTGGAGAAGATGAAGAATTTCTGTCAGGTATAAAGCATTTCCTGTCATTAACCAAGGACTAGTCTCTATTACATATACTGGTAGTATACTGCTATAGCGTACACCTGTGTTACATATACACTCCTTGACAATTATGGGCACAATTGGGACTGGAATTTCAGTCACCAGGTAAAATGGTTAAGTGAGATGTCATGTGGCCACTTGGCTTAACAACCCCAGTCCCAGCTGCCGGTTAAACAGACGGAGTGCCAGGTAAGGTTCAGAGGGTGGCGGAGGCCTTGGAGGATCAGCTCAGGCCATGCACAGGTTAGTTGGTGCTGCAGTGTGGCCTGAGCACAAGGAGGCCAGGGAAAGAAGCTGCTGCTGTCCCTGCTTGGCCCTACAGCACAGCAAAAAGGCGCCACACCCAGGGAAGCACCAAACACCCAGAAAGCTCCAGAGGCTGCCCCTCCCCCCCCAAAGCCCTGCCCAGACGCCCACGCTGCCCTGCACTTGACCTTCACTGTTCCCGTGGTCCTGCTTGGTCAGCAGCGAGAGCAAGAAGATGGAGGGGTCAGCTAGGACAGCAGGGGCTGGGACAGCATGGGAGGTCATGGAGCACAGGGTGGTCAAAGCAGCATAGATGGGGGGAATTGAAGCGCCCCTGTGGTCATAAGTGTGGGCAGGCTTGCCAGGCCTGAATTGTGATCACATGGGTGTGGGTGTGCTGCAAAAGCTGAAGCTTTGGGCACAGACCATTAGTTCAGCATTATTTTAACTTTTAACAGTCCCCAAACAGATAGTCATTGAGTATTAAGAGCCGCGCAGTGGCACAGTGGTTAGTATTGCAGGCTACTTCTGCTGGCTGCTGGCTGCCTGCAATTTGGCAAGTCGAATCTCACCGGCTCAAGGTTGACTAGGCCTTCCATCCTTCTGAGGTTGGTTAAATGAGGACCCTGATTGTTGGGGGCAAGAGGCAGTCTCTGTAAACTACTTAAGAGAGGGCTTTAAAAGCACTGTGAAGTGGTATGTGCTATTGATATTACCTGTAACCCTCATTAAGCTGCAGGTTTGTGTGTTTTATGGGAGATGGTAAAAATCTTGCTGTGAATATAGTTGTCCAAGTAGAATGTGGTGCGGTGGACCTACAGTTTGGGTATAAAGAGCAAGATACCCTTGTTCATTGTGGAATTATAGCAGCATACATTGGAGAAGGCAAGAGGTTGGGCTGGGGAGGGAGAATTGAGTCATGAAGAGAAAGACCCATGGAAAAATGTCTAGCATAAAAAAGCAGAATAAGAAAACCGACTAAATCACAGATTGAAAATTCGGAGTAAAATTAGGACCACAGAATTGAAAAAAATAGATTATCTTGCAGGTTGACTCAAATGAGCAGATTGGACTTCCCCGGTAGCAGGATATTAAGGCATTCATTCAAAAGGCACAGCATTTTTTTGAAGCAAAGTTTTAAAACCTGGTGGTCCTCCCTGTGCCCAAGAGGCCAACCATACTTTCTGAACGGGCTGTTGTCTTTTTTCCTTACAGAAAGTCCGTAGTGGAGACTGGAAGGGCTATACTGGAAAAGCCATCACAGATGTGGTCAACATCGGCATTGGTGGTTCTGACTTGGTGAGTGAGTCTCTGCAGCGTCTGCCTGTTCAGAGGTGGCGAGTTCTGGAGTCTAGCAATGTTCAAGGCTTCTCTTCTTCATCCAGGGGCCCCTCATGGTGACCGAAGCGCTGAAGCCTTATTCCAAGGGAGGCCCTCGGGTTTGGTTTGTATCCAACATTGATGGCACTCACATGGCCAAAACTCTTGCGGAGCTGAATCCCGAGACAGTGCTCTTCATCATTGCCTCCAAGGTACGTCCTGCTCTGGGGAAGGGGGCTTTCCCCCCATTCTTTCAGCAGAAGAGGTGAGGTGGTCTCTGCCTTTCTTGGCAATCTGAAAGTTGAGCCTTGTTGAAGCAGTTCAGGGTCATTAATGTGGTGGAAAAGATTCAAAGGGTCAGTGAGCCCTAAGCATTCATTTTTTCATCCACAGGAAGACTGAGGTGGGTTTAGCAACTGGCTTGCTTACTGTTTTATTCTCCAGGGTGGCCAGCTCAGTCACTGAAGGAGCAGTCATTAAAAGGACATCTTTTGGGGTCTTTCCACACCAGGTGCTATTTTTGTGTGTGAGCACATCTGGGGCCATCCAGCCAGGGCCAGTTGAGGGTTATGAGGATGAGGCCTCTTGTTTATCTTTGCTTCACCTTTGGTTCAAATGATAGCAAAACTCTGGATACAGGAACGCCAATGTTTTGTGAAGTATGATAGAGGTAAAATGTAATTTGTGCACTGCTGCATTCCTTGTAATCCCTTCTTTGAAATAGGTTTTTGGGACTGATATATGAAGAGAACTTCACAGTGTAAATGTGGGTTCAATAGTAATAGCACTTACAAGTTTACACCACTCCACAGTGCTTTCCAGCACTCTCTGAGGGGTTTACAGAGTCCGCATATTGCCCCCAGCAATCTCATTTTCCCGAACTCGGAAGGATAGAAGGCTGATTCAACCTTGAGATCGAACTCCTGGCAGTGGGCAGAGTCAGCCTGCAATACTGCATTCTAAGCACTGCACTGCACCACCATGGATCCATGGGTTGACATATTTGGCCTTACATTTTCATTGGGAAAACTATCTTGTCACTGTTGAAAAACTAGACGGATATGTAAAGGTATAAGTGGCATTTTTTAAGTTTGCTTTTTAAAAAACAACAACAATGAAACTATTTTGGGAGAGGAGCTAACATTAGTCCTCAAGGTTACATACTGTATAAATGATTAGATAAGCAGATCCAGTGGAGAAGATTGGTTCCTAATCGGCTGTATAATTATGTCATAAAATGCAGTCATTTCTCATTTGGTGACCATTCACAAGTTCAACAGTAATTTTAAAAAATCTGATCAGTGCAAGCACTTAAAACCAATTTTCTGCATCAAACAACAGCATGGCAGAGTGAGAATAACACGCAGCTGCAGAATAAAACTTGATCTTAAGGAATTGCAGTTGCTAAATGCAAGGATGTAGGCAAAGTTTGGCTAATAAGCAGATTGCCTGAAACTCAAACAGTAGCCAAGTTGCCTGCTTAAATGTGGCATAGACGAGAGAAAAGGCAAACACCAATAATTCAAAGTTTTAAAATCAGCTGTTAGAGAACGGGACTACACACACTTCTCCACGCATATGCCTTGTGGCTCTGGTGGCTTTTGCCCCAATTTCATGAAGAGTTCCAAATGGATCGTTTCCTTCTCCGAGTAATCAACAAGCATGTTTGCAATTAATACAGTTAAAGTGTCAAATTAAATCAAAAGAAATAAAAATATGCAAAATGTTATTTAAACAGATTGAAGCAGAATCGCTAAAGAGTCAGAATGGCATTGATTTGTAGTGGTTTGGAGTTCTATTGTTTTTGTCATTTCTGTGATTTGACAGAACCTAGATGAAGTACCCAAAATGCAATCATCCTGTCAATGAGTGTTATGGTTTATGCAGAGCACAGAAATTCGTGTTTCTTTCTGTCTTGGTAATAAAGTGCTTAAAAAGAGACTTATTTGGCCTGTTCACAAAGATGCTTCATCTGTTAGTGCTAACCTGATTAAAAATTAAACAGTTCTCCATTCTCCCTCTGCAACCAGTCAGGTTACCAAGATTTTAAACATTGGTCCCTCCGGCTGCTGCACAGCTGATTCTGTCACAAGAACCGTCTCCCTGGCTTTGCTGCCCCAGGCACTGAGTTGTTAGATGACCTGACCAGGTGTATCACTTTCCTCTCTCTTGGTTCCTAGACTTTTACCACTCAAGAAACTATCACAAATGCTGAAACTGCCAAAGAATGGTTCCTTCAAGCTGCTAAAGATGTAAGTAAAGGTTTATTTTATTTTATTTTATAATTTATGTGCTACCCATCTAGCTGTCCAGGGTAACTCTGGGTGGCTTTGTTTTTTTCCAATATATCCAATCCCAGTCGTCTGGGTGAATAACAAAAAGATAAAATATATCAGGGGTCCAACCTTTCGAACCTCAGGAACCACCAAATTCATAATTTTAAATCCCGCGGACCACTAATATGATCTGCCTAATGACTGTGTGGGTGTGGCTAGGAGGTCATGTGACTGGGTGGGTGTGGTCAACTTGGTGTCACTCATGTCAATGGGTGGAGTGAAGTGTCTTAAGGAATCCAAAATGACCCAGGTTAGAGTCGTGACCACTGTAATACTTCAAGCTTGCCAGGACGTAATGCTTGGATCCCTTCCAGGCAAGGTCATCTTTCATCATCAGGATACCTTGGTTAGCGACGAGCCATGGGTCATTGGGTAGCGCCGCTTTCAGTGCCGCTGTCATCCTGTCGGGATCCAGTGTGGGCTGCTGCCTGGAATGGGCCCGAGTGGTGACCTGAGCTGCCATCTGGTCGGGGAGAATTATCGTGTGAACAACTTCCTCCCTTTGGCTGTCGTATTGGGGCTTCCTGGAAAGGGCATCTGCCAGGAGGTTCTTCCCCACCGGGATGTCCTTCAGCTCGAATTTGAACCTTCTGAAGTACTGTGCCTACCGAATATGCTTGGGAGACAGTCTTCTGGGGGCTTTTAAGGCCTCAAGGTTCTTCTGGTCAGTCCAAACCTCAAACGGTTCCTTGTCCCCTTCCAGGAAATGCCTTCAGGTGAGCAAGGTGCAACGAACAGCTAACGCTTCTTTCTCCCAAATGGCCCACCTCCTTTCTGTGGTGGTGAGTTTTTGGGAGAAGTGCATGGGAGCAGCTGTCCGTCTTTGTCCGTCGGCAACAACACCGCCGCTACGGCCACATCGCTGGCATTTGCCTGGATTATGAACTGCCTTTCTGGGTCTGGGTGTTGCAGGATGGGCTCCTGGGCAAAGAGCCGCTTTAGTTTTTCAAATGCCCTCTGCCACTCCAGAGTCCAACCAATGGGCTGCTTTGGCTTTGGCGTCATTGGCGCCGGCCCTGTTTTTAACCGTTCTGTTAGGGGCAGGGTGACCTCGGCAAATGCCGGGATGAATTGGCGGTAGAAGTTCGCAAACCCCAGGAAGCTTTGCACTTGTTTACGGGTGCGTGGGGGTTGCCAGTCTAATACGGCTTTCACTTTACCCGGGTCCATCTCGATACCCTTGTTGGAGATGCAGTAGCCAAGGTAGTCCAAGGAGGTCTTGTGGAACTCACATTTGGAGAGCTTGGCATAAAGCTTGGCGGCCAGGAGCTTTTCCAGTACTTGCCATACTAGTT
>JANHFT010006452.1:0-11616 GCA_032467955.1 Pseudoxenodon macrops
GTAGGACTGAGCATTTGTTGATTGAGATTTGAAGTTGCCACTTGTTTGACCATTCTGATTCATAATCAAGGTCTTTTTGAAGGGTAGTAGTATTGTCGGTTGTGTTGAATAGTTTTACATCATCTGCAAAGAGAACGCAGTTGGTTATTATATTATCACAAAGGTCATTTATGTAAAGAATAAAGAGAGTTGGTCCTTTTTCTATCTGTTAGATTATTCCTCTCATCCAGGAACATAAAAGTTGAGAATACAAGGACCATACTTGACTCTGCATGATGGCTGATATTGGACTAATTGTTGGAGAGGAGAGTTTTTTTAAAGTTTAAATTTAACAATAATTAAGATACTTGTTTTGCACTTTAAACCCCCCAAACAAACCACAAAAAAAACAGAAAAGAGAGCCCAAACTGTTTAGCCAACCTATTTTAGAGGGATCTGGAGGCTGTAAAAGAAGTTGCTTCCGCAGATCAACTGCTGTCCTTGGCCCACATTTTTGAACATCTTCTCAAAAAAAAAAGTCCAGCATAAATCAACAATGTCCCCAAACTGCTATCCTCTATATAATCCATAAGCAGAAAGTCTATTTTTTCTCTTAAAGAATACCAGCATTCCTGGGGTGGGTTCTAATTTACCTTCCCGGCGGTTCGATGCCTCCCGCGCTGCGTGTGTGTGCCGTGCGCGCGCGCATGCGCAGTAGAAAAAAACCCCGATTTTTTTTTAAACGGCCGAAAACAAGATGGCAACACATGCACAGAGCAAAAGACGGAACAACAGAAAAAGAAAAAGAACAAAGAAAGATGGAGCAACAGAACCGGCTCTGTGACGTCACCAGCGGCCTACTACCTACTCGGTAGAACCGGTCCGAACCGGTAGGAACCCACCTCTGCAGCATTCCCCATTTGCTACCTTCTATAGAAATTAAAAACCAAAGGGCTGTGCTAGCATCTGAAGAAAAGCTGTGTAAAACTTTTACATGTAATAAATATTTCATATTTTGCAGTGCAATATTTCATCGCCAGCAAGAGCTAGAAGGCCTAATACAGAAGACTTCTGCAAAACCACACTCTTACTGTGTGTCTGTCTTTCTGGTCAGTTTGCCAGCCAGCCAGCTTGTACTGTGCCTTTCCACCTGTCCCGTTCACTGCCCTAGAGTGAGTAGTTTTCATACACGTTTGTTACATGTATAAGTTTCCACTGTAGAGTTTCATGCTGCCAATAGTCATGTTGGCTTGGGATTGGGGAAAGTATTCCAATGCAGTTGGAGAGCAATAGGTGGTTTTACTACACGTTCAAACAGTAGATTATGGACAAGATTAGAAAGCTGTTATTTAAAAAGAAAAATCCTGATTAGAACTGTGGGCTTAGTTAAGAGATAAGCCTGTGCTGCTGCAATCCATCTCACTTGTGAGATTTGTGGGTTAAATAGCTTTTCTTTATAGGGATGTTAACTTCAGGAACAGAAACTTGCAAGCAGTGGGAAGGCAGCTTTTGTTCTTTCAGACTGGTTCATGCTGTGCCAATCAGTAACAGGATTCACCGTAACTCATACAATATGCAATCACTGCTGTGAAGAAAAACACTTTGCATTCTCTTATGACTCAGGAGCAGACCAAACCTGTCTCTGAGTGAAGTTAGATTTCAAACAGTTTTCTTTGTCACTAGAAAGTTAGGGAACAATTTACCAAATGTAAAATGAATCTTCTGTAACTATTATTCGGTATTTTCCCAATATGGAGTTGATTTAGGGCAGAGGTGTCAAACTCAATTTCATTGAGGGCTGCATCAGGGTTTTGTTTAATCTTGGGGGGTCGTGTTCGGCATGGCCAGGGTAGGCATGGCCAGCTCGATGTCACTCGTGTCAGAGGCGCCTGTGAGGGCCCAAGCACTCAGCCAGCAAAAACAGGCTCCGAGCTCTGTTTTCAGCTGTGATGGACTATCGCAACCCTCTGACAGCGAAAACAGAGCTTGGGAGGGCCATGTGCTCCATTTTTGCTTGCAGAGGCACCCCGGGCCAATCGTTTGCTGTTTCCAGGGTGGCCTCTGAGCCAGACCTAAGCACCCGCAGGCCGAATTCAGCCCATGGGCCTTGAGTTTGACATCCCTGATTTAGGGCTACTAGATTTGGGATACAAAAATGTCCGTGAAATGGCAGCGAGGAGTAGAGTTTCTGTGGGGTTTTTACTACCATGTAGTTGTTGGCCAATTTTCTGGAATCTAGGTCTGGTATGTTACCATTAGCTTATTATTACAACAAACTGGTACTTGGTCCTTTAATTAGGAAATACGGGCCAACAGTTTAAGCTATGATATGATTTGTTCAGTTATGCTTCTATGCTATGCAAAGCCATCTGTGGAAGTTTATAAACGATGCTTTGACTTAACATGTCAAGTTAACCCAGCCTGTTTTGTTTTCTTCAATACAATACAATTCAGTGAACTGTATCCTAGTATGATGGGTGAATCCAATTTGAAGTTATGATTGAAGCCTAATTCATTGGACTCCGGTATTTGGAAAATGTCTCTTTATAAGTTTTCACATAAATCTTTGATTCTCCTGCTGAAGATCTAGACAAAATCCCTACTTTTATCTGACTATGCAGGGTGGTTCACATAAAAGTATTGTGTGACAGGGTGCACAAAAATGTGGCCATCTACAAGTTAATTGACTATCTTCCCCCGTCTATTATCATTGGACTTGATGCCTACAGCTGATAGAATTGGAATTCAGCAATACTTGGAAGGCCTGACTTGTTTGGTCTATTCCTTACTTGCATTTCTCCACTTGTAGTATGAAGAATTCCAATTTTACTCTCCGACAGGAGAGGGAAAAAGGCAAGCCAGTATAAAAAATGGGCATTTCACAGTCCACAGCCCACATCTGGCCATTTGGCTGTTCCTCTCAGACCTATGGCATTGGCAGTGGTGGAGAGGCAGCATTGGCAAAGGCAAGGCATTGTGGCGGGATGTTGGAGATGGGGTGAGGCAGGGCATCAGTAGGGAGTGGGAGCATCGGCAGCCCTCCACAACAGTCCCGTTTTTTTGGGAAAATTAATTGTCCACCTCTGATACAGACATAAAAAAACTAGAATAGTCCCAGGATGCATCCTGCTATGTAGATACCTTGATTTCAGGGTGCTACTAGATTTATGATTCATACTGGTAACATGATATTTATTTTCCTGAAACAATAATACAGAGTAGAATTATTAGAAAAATATAGGAGGCAGCAGTGTTTGAACCCCTCTAAATTCTCTTGAGAGAGACAGTGTTACCCTATTTTAAAAGTTTTAACTTATGAATAGTCAGTCAAACAGTAGAATTTTCAGCCTGTTAACCAGTTTTTGTATGTGACTATCTTATCTCAAAAGTATGCATTTGCTAATCTTTGTTAAGAACCTTTAACTGGAACACTAAACTATAAATATTGTGGTTGACTGACATCACACAGGGAATTAGATTTAACTTGCAACCTGTTTTCTTCTTCTTTTTTCTAGTTGATCCAATACAATGGAATTAATACAGTATGGCATACCATGATGTAGCCTGTCGCTTACTAAGTATTGTTTGCAAACAAAGATTTATGGCCAGTTGGAGTTTATTCAATTAAAAATAGTTAAACCAATTATAGGTTAGTATGATATATGAATCAAATCCATGCTTGAGATCACACGTGCTTCTTTTATTTTCCCAGAAACAGCTGGTGCACTACTGTAATAAATGACTGAAATATTTTTTTGCATACCTACCTTATGGCTGAATAGATCCCGTATGGTAAAAGGAAAAAAGAAAGTCGTAATCAGAACTAAGAAAGTATTCAAGTTCACAGTATGGAAGAATCACAAATTAACTGCTTTGCAGTCAAAGCTTTAATTTAAAGAAATGCAATCAAAGTACTATTTGCAAGGTTTCTCTTCTTTTAACATTGGCCAATTATAGTCAGAACTGAAATAATTATAGTATATTTTATAACAGGTATTATAGAAGCACAGTTGTAAGACTTTGTATTGGCGATGAAATACATGAAAACAGTCTTCCATTGTGAAAACTGTACTCAAAATGGCTGGAAAATGGCACAAAAATAATGGTCTATATGTTGTTTTTATGTTGTACTCAGACCTGCTGTATACCTGGCCCCTTCTTTGCCTTCTGTTGAATGAGGCCTGAGGGCCCCATTCTGAGAACAACATTCCTAATATGCAAAGGTTTTTTTTTTCAGAGGTCTAGTTCCTTCATTCGCATTGACCTTAATCCAGTCAGAGCTTTTTCTCAATGGTTCTAGCAAAACATAATCACATTAATTGGGTCAAAAGTTCCCAATTATTTTTTCTAGGAATTGTGTAATATCTCATCAGCTATTTTACCAGTAAAAGCCTGGCAAGATGTTCTGTCTTTCCTACTGATCAAACAAAATATAAGCTTTTTTACTGCTTGCTTTGCTGAAACTTCTTAAAGAACTAATTCTAATGAGTCTAATGAGCTGTCCAAAATAATTGAGTAAAAATATACATTTGCAGTCATGCTTAATCAACTACTAACAACAATAACCTGATATGGTATAGTAGACTCCTCCACACCAAAGATGCAGAACCTGTGATATCTAGTATGCCTTTGCCTTTGTATTTTAAAGAAATCCTGGGGTGGCTTTTGTATGCAAATAGGATACGGTTTGTCACTGCAAATAGGAGCACTTGGTGCATTTGGAGGTACTGAAGACAATGAAACATTCACCATTTAGGTATCTATTTTAAGGAGAAATGCTACTACCGTAGACATAAGTCAAATATTAAATTTAAGGGTCCAACTATATCAGGTACTTTTTCTTTAATCTGATGTGGATTTTTCACATTTTTTTAACCTTCCAACAGCAAACATGGCAACTAACCTAATTGTTTGACTATATTCCTTTTAAACATTATTTGTAGCTTTGTCTTCAAAAAAAACACAACCCAAAGCCTAATGTGGTATATCTGAACAGACGGTGAAAGCAGAATATCTTTTTGTGGATTAAGTATGGACTATAGTAGATGAGAGTAAACTCCTTTCTGTTCATGCATTTAACACTCAAAGCAAAAACTCAACTTCTTTGCCTATTTGGTGCATTACTTTTTTTCTTAGTGGCCATTCACTGTTTTCTTTCACAACACGACTTAAGTGCCATATAGTGAGACACCACAATTCAACTTCACTGATAAGTGAGTGATTATAACCTGTGAGTACTGTGTCTGATGTCACTTTCTTTCTTTTGGCTTCTGGGAAAGCTTTTTTGCATCGTTTTGTACCTTGCTATGCCCTTCACATTTGTTGGAAACTATTCAAGGGATGAAGCATCGTAGACATATTTTAAAAACCTGTTCAGCTAATGGAACTCCTAAAATAGCTCATAGGTGTATTAACATTTTTTTTGTAATACTTATAATTGTTTGAAATTTCTCTGCATGCTTGTATACGCTTTGTGCATCAATGGCTTGACCACAATATGTTGTGTTTGGTTTAAGAACTCATAATTGTTGCATCATACTTGAAGGCCATAGTCAACCATTATCTGGAACATTGTGTGAGGTTTTGCAAATGCATGTCAACATGTTCTCCAGTGAACTTAAAGAGCCCTGAGTGCCTGGACAGTCTTACAGTATCTGGTCTCTGACTCTTTGTCAAACGTCTACTTCAAAAACAAGTGTGTTATCACAATATAAATCTTCGTGCATAGTTATAGAAAGAAACACCATGGAATTTTCCTCTATTTCTATGCATGAGGTAACCAAAAAATTCTCAGTGCGGTTCTGTTGTATGTCTAGCAGCAGTTACCTTGGAGATAACCACTTTAAACGATACATTTATCTCTACTAAGAATATTTTTTTAATGCTTTCTTTCAAAACACGACAAACTAGTCAAACTCTTTACTGTATATCATTTAGCTTTTCACCAAATTTGTAATGTTTAGACAGCTTTTTAAATTTGGTTGCATATGCTGCCAATGGACTTTCCCTCTTTTGTCTTGGACTTACGAAACCTGAAAAATGCTCTGTAATCAATACAAGTTTTGTTGTCAAATGTCCCTACATTCTTTTTCTCCTAGTTCTAGAAAGCGGAAGTGTTCTAATTTTCATGAAAGAGTTAAATATTTTAATAAAGCTATGCCTTTCCTTCCAATAAATCTCAGTAAAACAAGCACTTTTCTTTTCAACAACCATCTCTTTTCCTTAAAAAATATTCAATTCTGTGTGTATATATTGCCAAGTTATCTGTGGCATTATCAAAACACATTCATCTTCCCAATAAGGAAAGACATTGTGCTATGCTCTTTGCCCCTTTGTCTTCACCTACTGTAGCCAGCTCAGTGTTGTTTTTCCCCTCCAATTTAACTGCCTTTTCTCCCTTTCTGGAATAAGGCTTCTTTTTATAATTCCATTTGGTTACCACTGTATCTTTTTACAGAAGTCAGGCACCGTTTCTGCTCTTTGTTCAAGGGGCCAATGTAAATCTGTGACAATACTACGGTAGATCTGCTTAAAAACCAATAATCAAATAACTCCATACTCTTACAAGGCTTCACTGCAGCACTCACACCTTCTCCAGTGGACAAGCAGGCAGCAGTGTGTGTGATGTTACAAGTAATTCGTGCTAATTGAGAGGAATCTGCCAGTGAGTTCTATAAATGGGAATCTGTCTTTTTCATACACAATTTATCTCCAGCTCAATTCCTTGGAAGAATGATTACTCAAGTTTTAGCATTATCCAACGTTTGGCTGAATGATAGTGTTCACAACACAGACCACTAAGTAAGAGTGGTTTAAGCAGGGGTGAGGTTCAAAATTTTTAGTAAGGGGTTCTCTGCCAGGTTGTCTCGGTGGCCATGGCCATGGTGGACATGGCCTAGTTGGCCTCCTGCACCACAGTGGGTAGGTGGGGCATTTTTGCCTTTCCCGGGCTCCGGAGACGTTTCTTGAGCCCGAAAACAGCCTCCCCCAGGCTCCAGAGGCCCTCTGAAGCTTCCTGAACTTCCAGTAGGCCCATTTCCCCCCTCCACGAGCCTCCACGCATGCTCTGCACTTACCTGCATCCAAAATGGGCCATGTGGGCAGCACCAGTCAGGAGTGGGATTTGGGGGTTCTCCGAACTGCACAGAATCTTAGCTAGAGTTCTCCCGAACCCCTGCGAACCCCCAGCAGTCCACCCCTGGTTTAAGTTTGGACCAGTTTGCTAAAACCAGTAGTGGGAATTTCCCCCTGCTCGCCGAACCGGCAGCGATGGCCAGCTGGACACGCCCCCAAACTGGTCCTCCAGCCGAAAATCAGTCCTCCGGCCTCAACTCGGCCGAAATATAACCCTCAGTGCATGCGCAAAGCCTTCTGCGCATGCGCAGTGGGTTTTCACCCGGAAGTGATGAGGGCACGCGCATGCGCGCTTCTGGCACGACTCCGAACCGGTAGGGAAGGTAAGCAGAACCCACCCCTGGTTTAACCCCCAAACAAAATGAAAATTAATCTTCTCTTGCCCACTGCTGATTGTATTATATTTGCACAATACCTTTGCCCTGCCATTGACCCATTAAGCATATTGTGTGTGAACCCAGGCAAAATATTTTTTTTGCATGTTACCAAGTTTACATCTTCTTGAGGAACTAACTGCATTAAAGTATCATGTTTATCCATTTTTGCTTGCTTTTCTTTAGTGAGAAGTAAAATCTTTTTAGTTTTTATTAAAACGACTATAGTTAAGCAAAATGTCATGTAAATAGAAGTAAAACCCCTGTAATAATTCTGCCAGCTTCTTATGTGAACATTTGGGAACAAATTTCTGCTTCTGCAGCACGCACACACACAGATCTACCGTATGAAATGTAACTGGGAACAAAGACTACAGGGAGTAGAATTTAATGGATTGTGATTACTGTTCTGGAACAGAGCGTACCTCTTTATAGCCCATGAGAAGACAATGTGAACTGAATTCAAACAAAGGACTGATCAGATTCTACTACAAGCTATAAAAATGTTCTCATAATTTATCTTTTTAAAATAGATCCCCAAGTTTTTGCCTTTTTAAGATTTAAGTAGAATAGTGCTAATTTTCCTTTATGATTTATCCCCATGCAAGAATTCCTGTATATGACCTTTTTTGGTGAGCTATAATATATTTATGTTTGGATTTTCTGTTAATTTCACTTCGCATTGCTTTTTGAAGGAGTACATCCTATATACTGTACGTCACAGATGGTTTGATTTCACAATGAGGCAAATCAATTGTTCCTCAGCCAATGAATTCAAAGAAGACATTTTAATTTGAATGGCAGTTCTATCTGGTTTTTACCTATTGTTGTTGAAATTAATCATTCAAAAATATGTCATTACATCATGTTTGTCTCAATTTCAAGGCAAAGAGAGAAATTCTAGACTAAATAGATCAACTTTCTTGATATGTGCCTTCTAGATATGGAAATATACTTCCCTATTTCCTTACCAGCCTATTAACTGGATGTTCTACAGCTATAGTCTAATACATCAGCTGGACTTAAGATGGAGAAGGGCAGAAATAAACCTTTGGTCTGAGCATGGACTATATTAATACTGAGATCTTGAAAGGTCTAGAAATGAAACAACGCTTGCTTTATTATCAGGTGTTATTTGAACAAATACAATGCAATACAAATCCATGAACACAATGTATTATGAATTATTTCACTGGAATTTTGTCATTGTACAGATATCTCTAGGATAGAAAGTAGAAATCAAACATGGTTCAAGAAGCTTCAGATTTGCAAACATCAAGTCAAGCAATGCCACACCAGAGATCATTAACAAATTGGTTCTAAGGCCAAAGTATAGAAGTAGCATCAGCAGACAGTTCAAAATCAGTAACAAAATAATTACAGAAATTAAGCATCAGTGGTGCCAAGTTGTGTGCAAAAAGTATATTTATGATTGTAACTGAGTCCAGAATTATGGTTGTAAGTCTTGGTAGTTGTTAAGCAGGTCACCAATTTTACAACCTTTCTGCAGTGGTAATTAAGTGAACATGGTGATTTTCCTCAGCGGGCTTTTGTTTTTGTTTTTCTGGAAATCGGAAGTAAAAACTGGAAACCAACAAAACCCATAAAAAATGGCCATAAATGCCAGCCTTTTGTCAAATGCTCAAAATGCAATTACATGAATATGGGTATTGCTGGTGGCCATTGGAACTTTAAAAATGGGTTGTAAGTAACTCTGGGAAGTTCTGATGTAACTTCAAACAGTTGTTTAGTGACCAGTCATTAAGTGAAGACAACTCTAGTCTAACTAGAATGAGGCACAAGATCAGGAGCTAGGCAACAGGAGCAGAATGTTAACAATTTGACTGATATAGTTATTGACAGGATTCAAATAGTGGTTTATGGCATCTTCTGGAGTCACTCAAACATTTATTGTACCAAAATAACAATAAACAGAATAGGTCTTATATTATCTTAAAATGGCTAGATGCTGCTAAAGACAATTGACTGGTGGTGAAATGGCCATTATTTCAGCATTCCATGTTTTGGTTTAACATGAAGACATTTATGCATCTTCCTTTAGAGATCCACTAATGTTCATCAATGCCTAAAAATTAATAACTTAGTTGGGAACAGGGGCTTGCTCTGAAATAGTTCTTTCTGCAAAGTATTTCCTTACAATCAAACACTTTTGGATATCTCTGGATCAGTTTTCCTGGATTTGGCAGATACTCCATCTTTGAGGCAGACTTCCCTATCTATTTGTACCCTGAACATTGCTTTGCTAAGAGAGTCAAAACAAAGGATAATATGTACCAAATATCCAATTAAGAAATAATCTCTATGTTTTTGCTCATTGTGTCATTATTTCTCCAACTGTCTGTTATAGTACCAAAACAGACAGCAAAGATCTTTTACAGATCCTGAGTAACCATCTGGTTTCAGCCAGTTACTAAAACTGAAGAATATTGCCTAATAAATTGATGTATCCCAATGGAGACCACACCACAATGTCTCTGCAGTGTTATCTTATCAAGAAAAAACGGCTTGTGGCAAACCATTTTGTGGGAAGCAATCCAACGGCATTCATGAGTGGATTGATGAATTTAACCCATCTGGTTCAGGATAATTACTAGGAATCAGTTCTCTGTTTTGGCTAGCTGTGTCTATTAATAATGTTTACATGATGGCAGCAGATGCAACCTATGTTGATAGCCACATAAAATACGTTATGACTGACACTGCATAAACATTTATGTAATAGAAGTCCATTAATAGTTTATATTTACGTACATATGGATAGACGTGCAGTATAATTACAGACTTTCAGCTGTGTACTTTCAACAGAAAAAGAAGCTCACTTTGCATTCATATATTTAATTTTTTTTCTAAAAAAGTCATCTTAAGAAGATGAGTCTCTCTCTATATATAGTGAATTAACTATATTGTGGGTGAATTCTCCCCCCCTTTACTTCAGGTTTTTGTCTTCCCAGTGCTGGGGCCATTTTCTTGTCATATTTGGATTTAGAGAAGGTTTGACTTTGGAGTCAAACTTGACTTCAAGGCACTTCAAGAGCTGGATCAAGGGCACCTACATGTGACTCAAAAGGGAGCAGGCGGAAGGCCGGTGCAGCTTTGTGCATGCTAGTACACTTGAATTGTCTGAAGGCTCCCATGCATGGCAATTGGCTGGGTAGTTAGCAACCTGAAGACATATAGGGCCACCTGGTTTCCCTCAGCCCGAAGTACCCCATGCTCCACTTAACCACCACAATTAAGTGAGCCAGGATTGCATTCATTGAACGAAGTGGTCATGTGATATCACACTTAACTGCTTTGCTTAATTAACAAGATTCTGGACTCAATTCTGGTTAAAAATGTGATGTCCTTTACTACAAATAATCAATATTGATGACATAGAAAAACAAATAGTTCCTGAAACATAAAGTTGCCATGAAGAATGCTATTATTTAGGATGCCAGGCAACTGATCCTGCTCTCTTCCGAGAAATTGTGTTTCATTTTCTTTCTTTTTTTGCACCCACTCCCCACTGAAGTCATCCAGTACTCTGTAGACACTGAACAATTCCCCTGGAGTTTGCAGGGGATGATAGACTAGGCTAAAATGGATTTCAGTTGTTTGTGGTTATTCATGTTATGTGTATCAGGTATCACAATGGGCCATATGTGTTTGGGCATAGCACCTTATGTGAATGTAGCTTTTATGTTTTGTTAATTCAGGTTTTGTGTGTTGTGTAAATCTAGCCATGGCAGAATATAGGTCTTTCCTTTTCTATTTATGGCCCTTCTAGATTTCTTGAAGCTCTTTCAAGCTTGCACATATGTCTGTCCCAAACATGAATGGTATTAACTTAGAGTCTTTAATTATCAACTGCAAACCTTTTTATTCTCCACGAGAGTTCTCATCGTTTTTTTAATTGCTGTCTATATTGCCCCACAAGCCTGGGTAAACAAGGCATTATGAACTCTAGCTGATCAGATTATGGAGTCTGAAGCCAAATACTCAGATTCACTGGCCATTATTCTAGGTGATTTCAACAAAGGTAACTTAAAGAAAGAGCTTCCAAAATATTTTCAGCATGTCAATTGTCCCACCAGAGGCAAGAATACTTTAGACCACTGCTACACAA
>JANHFT010006452.1:11716-30844 GCA_032467955.1 Pseudoxenodon macrops
AAAAAGCAGAGGTGGGTTCCTACTGGTTCTATCCGGTTCTATAGAACCGGTAGTAACTCAGCACTGACGTCACGGCGCCTATTCCTTCGGTGTCTCCGAGGGCGCCGCCTTTTTGAATTTTGCTTCTGTGCATGCGTAGAAGCTAGGTTTTGCTTCTGCGCATACGCAGAAGCTATTTTTTGACTGCTGTGCGAGCGCGCGAACACATGCTTCACACACATACGCAAGGTGCAACTCTGAGCGAACCAGCAGCAAAACTATTTACAACGCACTCCTGACTAAAAGCCAATGCAGTCCTGACCTGCATCAACAGAGGGATTAAATATCAAGCTCACATGAAGTGTTAGTACCACTTTATACTGCACTACCCTATTTCCCTGAAAATAAGACCTCCCCGGATAATAAGGTTTTTGAGCGCAGTCTGTGAATGACATATAGCCTGCTGAGAACCAGCATTTGAGTCATCATTGTTGAACACTAGCAATCCTAAACAATCACACTGCCCTTCTCTGCCTCATCCTAGTGTCTCATATATACACTGTATGCATGGAGAGAGAACATGTATGAAAAAATGGATTATTATTTGCGCTCATACATCTTAGGTTAATTAAAATCTGGCAATCCGTTAAATGGTGAATAAAGATGGAAATGAGTTAAAAGATATGAGTTAAAAGATTTAAGTTTTGAGATATATAATTAATTTTACATTGTTTTCCTGTTCAGTACTATAATTACATTATCCTATGCAGTATACATTATAATCCTATGCTTTCTTTCTTGAAAATAGTTATGCTTATTTTTCAGTAAGCATATTCAACAGCGCCTATTCTTCAATAAGTCCATCATTTAAGCCTCAGATTGCAATATTGCACATTTTTCTAATAATCCTATTAAATTCAATGCAACTTTCCTGTCAATTGTCATGAAGATTGCCCAATTAGTATTTTATTTGCAAATTTTGAATTCTACTATTTTCAGTTATACAATCAGATTGAAACTTTAAGATATTTAGGAATGTTCGTCTTTTATAAAATAAACAATATAGTATTTTCATAAATTTCAATGTAATTATTATTATGCTTGTGCTCAATAGCAAATACAGTAACTACAATGAAGTTAATGTAAAACAGTAAATTCAGACCCACAAATTAAACAACATCCTTAGTTGTCATCCACAACCATCATTGAAATATAATCCTTGTAGCGAACAGTATTTGTTTCTGGATCTACTGCTGCTGAAAGCATTTCTTCCATTTCTTCCTGTGTAAAAGGCTCACCTGCAGCCAAAACACAACAATTGGCTGTAATGTTTCTTATACATAAACCTTCTAAATTATTGGTATCTTAGAGATTTCAAACTATTTCAAAAGCAGTAAACATAAATCTGAATTTTAGAAAAAGCTTTGTTACTGAGAATCCTATACTGACACTACCCGTTTCACATAATTAAATTCAAATTTAAAATGTTTAACATGTAACATATGAATGCTTATGAAAAATTCCAACCAGCAAGTATTAGATGTTCTAGATCTAGCATGTCTGCAAAAGCATTCTACCAAAATTCTTTCACTGAAAGTTTCTACAAAATACTAGCTATATCATAATATGTTGTAACATATTCTTGCTTGTGTTTTCTTTTGCCAAATTGTTAATTATTATTTACCCAAAATGCTAATTTCAACCCCAACATAATTTATTTTTAAAGTTTCAGTGGCATTTCAGATTTGCTGAAAGTTCAGTAATGGATGAAAATTGCTTGGTTTTGATTAATCTGGCAAAGGTGGCAATGGGGAGACACTGTAAAAGAGTTGATGAGTTCCTCTGAAGGAAAGAAATTTAAGGAACAGCCAGGTCTTGAACCCGGGCTGCCTAGCTGACAAGTTCAGTGTCTTTAACTGCTGAGCCATTGCACCACTTTTATCAGGAGATAGAACAGAAGACAAAAAAAATGGAGAAGTTGAGATCTGAAAATCAAAGCTGAATGACTATGGCATAAAGCAGCAGTGGTGGTTCTTGGATGGCATTTAGAAAATCTATGCATTGACAAAATTCATCTATCAATTACAGATGGCCACACTGCTTAGATGTGGACATGTACTACGCCAATACATTATGACATCCTAGGTACTTGGGAAGAACTTGATGAAAATGAAGGCCACCACCAATTAAAGAACTGGTAGCTGTGATTTCACATTTTTACGTATATAATATTTTTTCCTTTTTTATAAATTACATTATGTGCTTGTAATTATTCTCCTAAGCTGTTATGTAATTTGAAATGCATTGTCATTTATAGTTTTCTTGTTTACATTAATACATTTTTTTTGTAAGGCACACAAATTTGAATCGATGTGGAGCTTACTGAATATGCCTCTGGATTGATAATTGGAAGGCATTAGCACTACTTTATGAGGCTGGATTTTATTCTTCAGATAGGGACAGGCATACTTTTTTGTGAGCAGGAGCAACATACATTTGTAGAATTCCAGGTACGGTACTTCCACAAAATTGTGGGTAGTATCCTATTCAACCACCAGGTTATCTTTCGTCCATTCTAAGGCCTATGGTTTCTAAGCTTATCTCCATACAGGAAATCCTCATCTTACAACTGGTGGCTTAGCAAGTGTTTGAAATTCCGAACCACCTGAAAAAGGGGATTTATGACCTGGTTTGAGGTTCCAACAGGACCCCTTCACGGTTACATGACCAAACTTCAGGCACTCAGCAGCACAGCCGCAGTCACCAACTGTGTTTTATGACAGTTTTTCTGAAAATGGCACTTCCTATTTTCAGCAAAACCGTGTCCATGGAAAACCCTTGGTTTGCTTAATAACTGCAGATTTGCTTAACAACTATGGTGGCAGTTGTTAAGCAAATTTTCCACATAAACAACTGCCAGAAAAAATGTCATGTAATTGGTTTTAAAACCGTTACGACATATAACTGTGATGGTCAGGCTCCATTACAGTTGTATGTTGAGGACTACCTGTATTCTGTGTCACACAGATACACTCAAATTCACATGTAGAGTAGAACTATTTTTTCCTCAGCAAATAAAATTAGTTTTAGTAAATATTTTGCTAAAGTTTTACCTTCTTCAGTCATATACTTTATCAAATCATCTTTAGTAAGATGTCCAGATTTGTTCTGATCCAATACCTATAAAATGGAACATTGAATGTAAATTTTATTCTTATTGCCTTGAAGTTTAAAAAAAAATTCCATATATGGAATGATACAAACCTCAAAAGCACGTAAAAGAACATCTTCTGGAATTGGTCGGTATCTGAAATAATACAGTTAATAAAATAGTTATTGATAATATGTGTATCTAAGATTTGACTGTTACTTTGAAACAGCCTTCCAACTCTTTTTACCATAAATTTTAAAGCTTAAAACTTTAAAAAGCTGACAAATTTGTTTGTGGAATCAGTTTTACTTATTTGATTTCTATCCTGCTGCAATCTAGATCAATTCTTGGCAGTTTACCTAATTGTAATTTATGTGAGATTTACAGTACCTGAAAAAGTAAAATGTTTACCATTAAAAAAAAATAAAAAAATAAAACTAAATAAAACTAAAAACTCCAAATAATCCACAAGAACAATTTCAATAAATAAATAAATAAATTTATTTAGAAAATAAATACTGTGAATCTTGACAAGACATTTCTAGAAAAATGAAGAAACTATTTGCCATATCTAATACAGCAGGTAACCTCTGTAATAGATGATATATGACCTCCTGAGGTTATTGAAGTATAACTCTCAGAATATTGGGTGGTATTGCTGTTAATGATTTAGCAATATATGGAGGACCACAGATTTCTCTCCTGACTGAAGAGATTGCCATGTATTTTGAACAAAGCTGCAGCCAACTTAACATAGTACTGACACTGTAATAAGTCCAAACCCATTTCATGGTTGCCAAAAATAATTTACATTTATTTTATCATAGAAAAGTTTGTTCTTTGAATTAGATTTGTGTAAAATAAAAATCTCTCATATATGCATAACCAAGTTTCACAAATTAAAATACCCCTTTCTGTTTGTTACCTTCTTTCCATTAATACTCTAGTCATCATAGGAAGAAATTTTTCCAAACGAATAAACCCAGTTGGTTCTTCTTCTTCTACCTAATTTTTAAAAGAAGCATATCATAAATGATGATGATTTATTGGAAAATGAACCGGAAGCTAATCTGAAATTACACCATCTGAAATTAGACTGTAATATATGAAATAGAAAAAGGAAACAACCTTATTCTCTATAGGAATGCTAAAAATCATCCATTAGCTAATATTGAGGAGAGTGATACCTTCCCTGTAACCTGACAGGAAAAAAAAGATTTGCCAAATCAGACCTCATCCTTCTATTTCCTCACCAATCAATTAAACATGACTGTGTTCTTCTCAACCACACATTCAATATGCAAAATGTTACATATGTATGCAACAGTAGTGGGTTTTACTTACCTCCGCTACCGGTTTCTGAAGGTATGTGCATGCTTTGCGCATGTGTGGCACTTCTGTGCATACGCAGAACCTTCTGCGCATGCACAGATTGTCCGTGATGACATCAGGGCTGGTGGGCAGAGCCTCCTGCTGCCACCACTACTGGTTCTTAGATTAGGGGGAAACCGCTAGGAACCCACCACAGGTATGCAAAGAACATATATTTCTAGCTACACAGGCATGATCATGAAATGATGAGTTTTGCTCCATATAACATCAACCCAGAGGTGGGTTTCTACTGGTTCTATCTGGTTCTATAAAGTAGGTAGTAGCTCCGCGGTGATGTCATGGAGCTGGTTCTGTTGGATTTTTTTTTTGCTTCTGCGCATGCGTAAAAACTAGTTTATGACTGCTGCGTGTGTGCTCGCTTGCGCGCTTTATGCGCACACTCGAGGCACAACCCTGAGCGAACCGGCAGTAAGAAGATTCAGAACCCACCTCTGCATCAACCTTGTGAACTCTCAAGTTTTCTCTTTCTGCTATTTATTCAAAATGGACAGTGATTAATATATATGTGTGTGTGCATATATGTACATATGTGCTAGTCGTTCCCGACTCTAGGGGGCGGTGCTCATCCCCATTTCAAAGACAAAGAGCCAGTGCTGTCTGAAGAAATCTCCGTGGTCATGTGGCCGGCATGACTAAACGCCGAAGGCGCATGGAACGCCGAAGGCGCATGGAACACCGAAGGCTCACATAATGTTGTTACCTTCCCACCAAAGGTGGTCCCTATTTTTCTACTTGTATTTTTATATGCTTTCGAACTACTAGGTTGGCAGAAGCTGGGACAAGTAACAGGAGCTCACTCCATTATGGGGCACTAGGGATTCGAACTGCCGACCTTTCTGATCGACAAGGTCTGTGTCTTAGCCACTGAGCCACCGTGTCCCGCATATCTGTCTATCTGTCTGTATATATATATATGGTGCAGGTATATATTTATGTATGTATATAGCATGTGTACATGTGTGTTACATATGTGTTTAGGTAGATATACACTCTCTTGAGAGCAAGCAACAAAATTTCATTTTTAATGTGGGCCAGTGTACTCATAATAAAAAAACGATAAGTTAAAAAAGTTATCTGTTATCTATCTTATCAGTTCAGCAGGAAGGTTGGTTTATGAGAGCTTGAGTCAGCTGTTGCACAATCAGGAGTAGCAAAATGCCTGAGATTAGAGATCTAAACTAAATCTATTCTGATATGTATAACTACAGATTTGCAACCTCCATCAAAAAAGTTGCCCCTAGGCTTCATTATCTCTCTGTATCACTTCTGTTGTTCTACTGGCTTATTTGTACCCTATGACTATCATTAAGTGATGCACCTTATCATTCTTGACAAATGTATCTTGTATTTTATGTATACTGAAAGCATATGCACCAAAGACAAATTCCTTGTGTGTCCAATCACACTTGGCCAATAAAGAATTCTATTCTATTGTTTAGGAATAAAACAACCAGCATTTGAAAAATTGAGTTGCTATTATTGTATGATAATTTATCAAATTGCTTTTTTTGAAGTCCTTCCTCCCCTTCCCGTACAAGACTGAGATTTCTCAGAGTTTTTGTGCTAATAAAACATGACAACCCAAATGATTGCATTTGTCATATTCCTAGTCACGTTGAGGTTTTCTCTGTTCCAGGGGGTCTATTTTCTTTTTTACTTGAGCCTGCAGTCTCCCTTACTAATGGCTACTCTTCTTTAGACTTCTTCCCCCATTCTAGCCCAAGAGACATTTCTTGAAGAAATACAATTACCTAATGGTGCAGAACAGGCACGACAGTCCCCTTTGATGAGCGCTCCATTTCAACAAGATGTTGCGTATGACTCAGAATGAATCAGACCGGAGAAAGAGAACTGCAGTCTCAGAAAGAAAGGATGGCAGCCTACAAGCTACAGTCAGAATGCCGCACTGCCTAATCATCATTACTTGCCAGTCCAATTGTAAAGTACATTATGCATCTGTAATAGAATTAGTGTATATACATCAATGACCATGCCCAGAAAAAGCTGCTAATTAACAACAGTGAAGCCTAAGTAAATCATAATCTGTAGTTATTACATTATCTGCATTGTAATTTGAAAGAGTAAATGATAACAGCAAAATCAAATTTTTGGAGTAAATGATTCTGAAGGAGCAAGGGAAAACCAGGAGGGGACAAAGGAAACATTCTTGTTCCCGTTTGCCACATTTACAATTAGTATGTAAGTTACAGTTCATTGCTCCTTTCATCTGCAACGCTGCAAGTCACACAGGCTAGATTTGCACAACAAACTATGCTAGGGTACAATGGCATTGGGGGCTGTTCAGTGTATTGTGGGAATCTAGCTATTGTATCACTGTATTGCTGGAACCAAGCCATCACATTTAAAAATGGATTGTTTGGAGTATTGCATGCTCTATGAAAACATCATCAGCCAGGTCTTGATAACCTAGGTTTTTTATTTAGGAACTTTTGTGAATCCAGGCACTAGTTGCAGGTTTTTAAAGTTGAACTGAAAAAGAAAAACCTAATTAAAAAGCCAGTGCCTCAGGCTTAATACTGTACAGGAAAGGTATTTATTCTATTTATATAGCCATTCATCTCACAGAGTGCAACTCTGGGCAGTGCACACACACACACACACACACACACACACACACACACACACACACAAACCTAACAAAAACATTGTAAATTAAGAACACCAATCAGAATGTTCTAATGCCATTATTTTCTGGCCACTAATAGATGATCTATTTATATAAACCCCTATCTCTAATAGTGGCTATGAGATACAAACCCACTAAGGCACTTTCCCTCTACTGCAATTATGGCACTGCAGTGTGAACCTTTTGGAAGAAAGTAGGAGAACTGCCTGAACCCAAGAAGCGGGAGGTAGAGGCAGGCAAATCCCCATAAAGTGGGAAATGGTCCACCCACGAGTCTGCAGAGCTTCCAATGTTCCAATTTTTTTCAATACTTTTTCTGATATATGTATGCTGAACTAAATGAGTTTGGTTGCAAAGCACAGCAAGTGTAGAACTATTTCTGAAATGATGCAATGATATGAAGAGAAGCTGGTGTCCTCCAAAAATATTGGTCATACCTACTGGAATTAGTGGAAATTCCTCTCTCGTATGGAACAAGACTGGAGAAAGCTACACTGTAAGAACATTCCAGCCAGCTGCTTGGTTTCATGTGAAAGTTCACAGTGCATAGGTGTTGTTTTACTGCAAATATTTTAAGTGTTTAATTTTCTGTATAGAGAACAAAAAAGTACAGAGTAGTTTGCTTTGCTATAGTGATTCTTTAAGAGTTTGCTTCTCTCAAATGCGCACTTATTTTGGAAAGAAATTTGGCACAATCAACAGCACTTGCTACTGTGCTAAGTAGTCAGGTAGTCCTCAGAGTCCCTGTCGCCATACTTAAGTGAGGATCTTGGGTCACTAAGAGAGGACCTCACATGATCACAACTTGCAATTTTCTGCCAGGTTCCAACAAGCAAAATCAATTGGGAAGCCAACAGGAAGTTGCAAGTCCTGGTCACAAGCCTTTTCTTAGGTGGTTCACAAGCGGAGGGCAAGTGAGTGCTACAAAGTGCAGGCAGGCACAAAGGTGTGACCTGTAGGTGAGCACTACAGTCCAATGTGAATGGGGCTGGGCATATGCCTGTTCACCTGGAGAGGTGGGGTCCTCAAGAGAAACAGTGGGAATGCGAGCAACTACAACTTCCTGCCATCTTCACTATTGCTAGTAGGGAAAGTCACAAATTGTAATTAAATGGCCACAGGACACTACAGAAGATGACAGAACCAACAAGAGCACAAGGCAGAAAAATTCAGACTTACATTTTCTCCCAGTTTTCCTGGTTTGCAGCCTATAACCTTACCGTAACTCTTTCTTGATGAGTTACACATAAATAATGCTATTTTCTCCCAAAAAACATTTTTCTAGAATGTTTTAGCTTTCCCCAGCTTCCCAAATACAAGAATTCTTCTTGGGCTTTTTATTTTATAGTCTCAGATTCTCCTTTTCTTTCCAAGTGCCAAATAGCCGCTGTTCTAAGCTCCAGAATTTTTTTTAAGACTCCAATTTCAAGTGAGAATTGCAATTATCTCACCCAGTTCCAGCACTCTGTCCAAACCACTCCAGCTCAGTTCTTAGGTTCGGTTGTCCCAGCTTTGAGACAACCATAGAAAAATGGCCACTGCCCTTGCTGCCGATCAGGAGAGCTGTTTCTGACCTAGCGAGGAAATTGCCAATTCCTCACAGTCCACAAAATGCCTCTCCTTTCTTCACCGTCCCTACAAGATGGCTATGGCCCAAAGGCCTCCTGGCAGTGGGTACCAGATGGATTTCGCAGGGCTTATCGGAGCTCCGCTAATTTCCAGTCCATTTCTACCACAACATCAACCGGAAGTCCTTCTTGATGAATGATAGGCATTTGAGAAAACCTATTTTATTAGTGGATCTTTTTCTATTACAACTGTATCAATGCATTAATGCCTATTCATTAGAAACAAATAACATTTCTGTATAGTAGATTTAAACATTAAAAATACAACATATCCATATTGGAGGAATGAAGAAAAAATATACTATGATGTATTTATCTGATCACAAACTTCTCAAAGGAGAAGTGATTTATATTTATTATAATTGTGTGTAGTCTCATTGGCATTATATACAGCTGTGTATCTTTTATTGCTATTCATTTGCTCCTGTTCTTTATTATCTTCTGGAACCTCACACTTGCATTTATTACAAGAACAAAACCTATTTGATAGTGATACAAAATCTTTATCAACACTGCTTTAGTAACCCTCAGTTTACAATTGCTTATTCTCAAGGTTTGTTATACATTCCAATCACTTTATTTGCGCCAAATGATGTCTGTCAATTTGCTGGTGCCTTACATTATGATGTGTTGCCACCTGCTGTAGAAATGATGTAAATTCCTGGCAAAGAAAATACAATAATATACAAGTTGTTCCGTTTATTCAGGAGCTGTCTGACAGTTATATAGAAAACAAATTCATTTTCATTTTTAAATAATACTTTATTCTATTATTTGGTATGTTTATATGCATTCTTTAGCAACATCAACTACAGTGCCCTATGTTTTTCAAATAAGTTAACCGTTTATTGTTAGTTTCTGATTTGAATTATATGCTACCCAAAGCCATTGATTCTTAACTAAAGGCTTATTACAAAAGTGAGTGTAATGAGTCTGTTCTCTGCCAAAATGCCTTGCTGGTTTTCACATATCCACACATATACCCAAACAAAGCAGTTTGGACTTGCTTTGCTGATAATAAACTGAGAGTAAAGAAAATAAGGGTTTTTCAGCTTTTTTACACTACGTTGTTTCTGGGGGCACCTGGTGGTTGGTGGTTGGTTGTTGTTTTTTTTCAGGAAAGAGGATGGTGTGAAAGGTTGCTCTAATAAAGCAGCAGTTATTATTAATAATATTAATAATACTATATTAATTACTATACTATATATTAATAGTAATAGTAATAGTAATAACTTTTTATTAATTTGTATTATTATCATCATTATATTTCAGCTATCTCCTTCATAATAATTTCAAGTCCCAAATGACCCAAACAAGTCCCGAACTCCCGGCCAAGTCCTGTCAACCCTGTCTCTGCCGTTATCACGTGACATCCATTAAACTGTCTCCTTGCTACCCGCCTCTTGAGCCCGGGCTCCCAATCAACGGACCAATCAGCACGGCGCTAGGGCAAGTTCTATTACGGCTTCATCTTTGTCCGGGACTCCTGAAAAATCCCAGTCTGCAGTTGGGGCGTTCTGTGGTTTTTCATTGGCTGCCGTCATCGGCGAAGCCCTGCCTCCGAGTTTCTTGCCGGCTTGTCGATTGGTAAGTTGAGCGGCTGGAAAACTTTGTCCTGTCAGGGGGCCTTTAACAAAAGGACTGGGACCAATCGCGGTAGCGCTCTCTTTCGGTGCAGTCAGTTTGAAACTGCCAGGCTTTTGCTGGGGAAAAGAGGAGCGGCTGCTGCTCTTCAGGTGAACGGGGGGCTGGTTGCGACGTTGGGGAGATAGGAAGCCCGAATGAGGTGTAGGAGAGAAAACCTAAGTGGGGTGCAGAAAGTAGGACAAGGGATCCTCTTCTCACTTCTAGACTTTCCTGCATTTAGCATGTATCGTCCTAAAGCTGGAATCTTTTTTCAGTTTCTTTCTTCTTGCACTTCCTCGCAGGCGCAGTTCACTCGTGGAATTGTTCAGATTGCGTCGAACCAAAGGGCGCCGTTATAGATGTGCTGACCCACAACTACAATTGCGAGTGGGAGGCATCAGGATGATTTCCTCATCAGGTCAACTTTTCTTTCTAGATGTAAGTCAATCTATAAGAGCAAGTATAACAGAGCCATGGTTTTCCAGATCCTGAGCACCAACCAGTTCCTATTACAGGTAGTCCTCAACTTAACACCCATTCGTTTAGTGACTGACGGCTTGACGGTACAGCAGTACTGAAAACAATGACTTATGACCAGTTTTCACACTTAATGATCATTGTAGCATCCCAATATGGTCACTTGATCAAAATTTGAAAGTTTGGCAACTGGCTTGTACTTATGACTGTTGCAATGTTACATAGGTGCTTTACATTCAGATGCTTGATAGTGGGATCATATTTATGACAGTTGGAGAGTCCCAGAGTCATGTGACCATCTTTTGCACTCTTCTGACAAGCAAAGTTGATGAGGAAACCAGATTCATTTGACAGCCATGCTACTATCTTGCAGTGATTCACTTAACTGTGGCAAGAAATGTTGTAAAATGGGGCAAAACTAAACAACTGTCTTGCTTAGCAATTGATATTTTGGGCTCAATTGTGGTCATAATTTGAGGACTATCTATAGTTGAGGACTAAGACAAAGAAATGATGGGAACTGTAGTCCACCTATTCATAAGCATATAATTCTCTGTCTCTGAATATATGGGTAAGACTGGGAATCCACTTCACCTAAATTGCAATTCTCAGAACACAGCAAGAAAATCTAGTGCAAGTTTATCACAAGGGTATAATAGCCAGACATATGGCTGTATTGATTGCTTAGGGATTTCAAATTCTCAGACAAAATATGCTGCTTGATAATGTATCAATTTATGTCCACCATGCCTTTGTAGAATCATGCCTTTGTTTTCACCTGTTGAAATGGTTCCCAAAGTGACCTATCTTACTCAAACACGATTTTCCCTCTTCTCAACTGCCCTTCTTTGAGAGAAGTATTAAGGACATTCATTTAGCCTAGTAAACATAGTTGTCAAATAAGTCTGATTCAAATTTTATTTCAGATAAGCATTTATTAATATATTTATAGATCAGGTAAGATAAAATGAATGCTATAGTGAAATGATGCATCACAAAAATGACAAGGACAAAGACCCATCCCAATATAAAAGCATTTTTAAAATTGTTAACTTAATTGAGTGGTTACCTTTATATATATATACTATATATATACACACACTAATTAGTGTTGCATTTGAGTAGGGCTTCCTTAAGATCAATGGGTTAGTCATTTGTTTAGTCAAAGTCTGCAAATTTTTCTCCTGGGGTTTAGAAGACACTCTTTACAGTGATAGAGCTAGAAAGCACAGCTAAATAGAATTCTCCAGATTTCTAACTTACAGATAACTAGCAATTTTTGTACTACCAGCAAGTTTCTGCCTTTGTGGCTAAACATACCATAGAAGTTTGTTTCTGTAGTTTAGTTACTCTGATGTATAAATTAAGAACTTATCACTAGCAAAGCAGATTCAGAAAACAATTGAGTTCCATTTTCTTGGCTTGATTTGGAAAACACAAGCCAAACACCCCAGTTACTGATTGCAAGTAAAGTTCAACTTCTGGAACTTTTTACAGGGAGTACTTTAATGCAAGATGTCATCATCTGAAGAGAAAAGCACAAGTCCTGTTCTACCAAAAGATTCTGATCGAGGCAGTTCTGTCTCTTCTGATCTTCAGGTAGGCCCAAAAATGAATGTTTTTTCTTGTTTATTTGGAACTTGTACAATAACTTGTAAATGTCAGTCTTAAAAATTATTTTGTGAGAAGCTGCTATTTATAGATCACAATGACTTTTGTATAAATCCAATTAACTCGCAAATGAAACAGTATAGAAGAAATGTATAAAAAATAAGACATTAGATAAACTAATTCTTAATAGACCATGGATTTTGAACTCACAGTTGCATTTAGCATAATATGCTAATTATAAATCATGGTTTAAAAATCCATGTTCTTATTGCCGTGAGTGAACACAATTAGTACTGTGAGAAAAAAGTTCAAAAAAAGGGGGTATCCTTTCTCTGCAGAATAAGGTGTTTTTTTCTCTAATGGCTGAACTTAGACAGGTACACTTTAGTTGCTGGATGCTCCCTGCTGCCTACCTGAGTTCACAATCAATCTTCACACAGGGTTGTTGTTAGGATGAATTATCACCAACTGCGAAACCTAGCTTGCATCTCACCTATTTTTCTCTGTACATACTATCATAGCTCCTTCTAAGTGTGGATACAAGCCAGAGGAAAATTAAAAAGAGCATTTAGGGTTTGTCTTTTCATCTTGTTTGCTTCTAGATTTTCAGCCAAGAATAACAACTGAAGCTAAATTTCAGGCTTGGCCTAGCAATGCCTAGTTGGTCAACAACTGTTGCCTTGGAAGCTTTTTATGTGGTACTTTTTTTTTTTTTTTTTTGAGGCTAGCCCTGCTTATTGTTGACTTGCTAACATTCCTGCCTCTCTATTTAAACAGTAATAATGGCGAAATAATATAGTAACAATGTAGCTTGTGTATTTTTCCTTCTGTTCATGTCCAGTTCTCAGATGGAAGCAAAGCACATATGCATGACCTATCTTGTTACATATTTGTATATGTGCATATACTACTAAATCCTGACTGTGAGTATGTGTTTCTGTAAGGTACATTTTCCTATGTACCTATCATGATGATGGAATCCAGGACTAAACCTGTTTTTAGGTTAGCAAAAAGATGAAAGAGATGAAAACATATCTTATTTTGCCATAAATATGTATATTTTAGCATGGAAAAATAACAATAAAGCATTCATGTAGTTTTCATGCTGGGGAATCTGCTTAAGTGTTCCCTAATCTTAAAAGAAGCTGAATAAAACTGCATGAATATTGATTAGAATTGTCGTTCAAAGGTGAATTCAACCTAAAGGATAAAGTACAGGTAATGGTAATGGTAGGTTGTACAAGGTTAAGCCTAGAATAAATAAACCACATTGTGGCATAGAATAACTTATTTTGAAGCAGCATTTTGAGATATCTAATCTATTTTTTTCAATTCTCTGCCAAGATTTCTGTGATTTTCTGGGTTTACCTAAACACTACTTTATTTGTGTGTGTGTGTGTTATAGTTTTAACTACTGGTATATGTGATCTAAATTTTGTTGTGATGTGTTGGTATCTCTTAAGGACAGTTTGGTAATAGGTTTATATAATTCAGTCTAGGCAATTACACATTCTGAATTTACAAGGAATATATTTGTAGTAACTTCATGAAGAAAAAGCTGCACTTGGTTTCAACAATGGTGTCAGCCTTTCTTCTTTTGAAATGAGGGAAATATTTCTGAGAGTTTATGTATTCCTGGATGAAGCTGCCATGGTCTTTTACTGTTTCCACAAGGCCACAAGAATCAGCTTCCATTACAGAGTATGGACTGTAAAAATGCAGAGCAATAAAGCCCATTTATCCAATTGTCTTGTAATTCGTTCTGATGATGAGAGGCTGTTTTCGGCCCCTGACTATTTAATAACTCTGTTTTACTCACCCTTTATCACTTTTATACACAGAGGCTTTTGAGACCCTCCTATGATTTGCGGAACAAGAAGCATCTATTTTAACATTTTATAACTGATTTGGTAATCAAGCTGCATCATTTTGTTAAATATACTTTAATTAAATTAAAACAAAGACAAAAAAACTGGGAATGCAGCCAGTGAAATAAGTGGGTGTATCATGAGGAGAAATGATGATTCTCTATTTTTGGAGATCATATATTGGAAATGGCAGCATTGTTCAGAGTTCTTTCCATTCTGGAGCAATGTTTTTTTCAAATTTTGCAGTATTTTTGACACCAATAATAGATTTTGTGTTTTAAAGATTACACATCTACTATAGGTACATGACATTAAGAAATGTTTCCTTGCTATTCTAGATAGCCTTTAACATAAAATTATCTTTTTGACTTTGTCACCCAAATGAATGTTTTTCTTTGCACTTGCCAAAAAATACTAGGCTAAAATTGATATTGTGTATCTGATGAATTGAAACAGTCTGTCTTTTATTGTAAAATAGACATTATATGGAACATTCCATTTATATACTGAATTGGGCTGCATTTCTATTGGGATATTTCATCTTGGCAAAAAATGATACCTTATTTCTACAAAATGTTGGTAGAGATTATTATTATAGTAGTCACATATAATGGAGCTAATCATATACCTATTTCTGGAAGCTTAACTACTCATGCATTTTGCTATAGCGCTTATGATTGGCTCTTACTAAAGTTCAAGATAGACACAATACAAGTAATTCTCAACTTAGAACTATTTGCTTAGTGACGTTAGTTATAAAGGCACGGGGGGAAACTGACTTATGACCATTTTTCACACTTACAACCATCCTATGGTCATGTGATCAAAATTCAAGTGCTTGGCAACTGGCATGTATTTATGACAGTTGCAGTGTTCCAAGGTCATATGATCACCTTTCGCGAACTTCTGACAAGCAAAGTCAATGGGGAAGCCAGATTCACTTAACAACCGTTGTTGCTTAACAACTGCAGTAATTCACTTAGCAACTATGGTGAGAAATGTTGTAAACTCTGTTCAAATTCACTTAACAACTGTTTCACTTACCAGGGGAAATTTTGACTCAATTGTGGCCATCAGTCTGCATATATCTGAAATACAATGCTTTGGATTCAGTTCCAAAAGAGTGTTCATAGCATGCATGATGGAATGGGACAACTTGCCACAGCCAACTCGCTGTAGACAACTCACCACAGGCAACTCTCCATGGGACAACTTGCTGTAGGACAATTTAACAATTCTATTTAATTATTTAAAATAAACCCCAAAAAATTAAAAATTTTGCAATTCACATTTCATTCTACCCCTCCCTTTGCATCCTTTCTTTAATGATTCTGTTCCATTATTTTTTTGATATTAGTGTAACTCTTGTCCCGCAGCGAGTTGTCCCACAGTGAATTGGTCACAGCAAGTTGATTGTGGTAAGTTAGCCATGGCAATTTGGCCGTGGCGAATTGTCACAGACCCCATGCATGACTTTAGCAACTCATGCAATTATTTACAACAATTAAACCCATCATGTTGTTTTTTTCTGGGATCACAGGCACCTGCATAGTATACCTGTTTTAAAGTGGTGCTGCCAGATCTGATGCAATGTTTGTGTTCCAAATATTCCAAAAATATATCTGAAGCTCTGTAAAGGTAGTTCTCCACTTATGACCAGCACTGGACCAGAACTTCCATTGCTAAGCAAGGTGGTTGTTAAATGAGACATGCCTGATTTTATGACTGTTTTTGCCACAGTTGTTAATTGAATCACTGCAGTTGTTAAGTGAATCATGTGATTGTTAAGCAAATCCAGCTTTCCTCGTTCACTTTGTTGGAAACCAGCTGAGAAAGTTACAAATAACGATCTTGTGACTTCTGGACACTGCAGCCACCATAAATACATGTTGGTTTCCAGGCACCCAAATTTTGATCATGTGACTGAGGATGCTGCACAGTCCTAAACGTGAGGACCAGTTTTAAGTCCCTTTGTCAGTGTTGTAACTTTGAACGGTTGCTAAATGAATGGTTGTAGGTCGAGGACTACCTTTATTGTTCAACCCTACTGCTGCTTCTGTAATTATAAATTAATGCTTTAATTGATTAAATTTTCTTAGTATACAATTTGATGAGTTAAGTTTCTTCATGTACAATTCAGAAAATGAAATTGGAGATTGTTATTACTTGCATGATTAAGGGAAATACGGGTAGGTTTGTTTTCCATTTACCCAAATCTACCCAAATCTATCTAGACTCTAGAGCAGTGATGGCTAACCTTTTCCAAACTGAGTGCCCAAAGCGTGCATGTATACGGGCAAATGTGCACATGTATGTGCAAATGTGCATGTGTACGTGCAGCCCACCACCCTGTGCATGTGCACACACCCCATATGTGCCCTTCACATAAGGTGTGTAACACCAGCATGCACCCTACACATGCATGTGCCCCTGTGCACCAGCCCCTGTGCATGCGCAGCAGAGACCCGAAGACCAGCTGGCTGGTGGGAGGTACGCGCACATGCACACACCAAGCTGAACTGGGGCAATGGCTTGTGTGCCCACAGAGAGAGCGCTGCATGGCACCTCTGACATGTGTGCCAAAGGTTCGGCATCATGGCTCTAGAGTATCATGAAGGGGAAAGGAATGATAATATCTCAGAAACTGGGTAAGTTATGTCATTCATGAAAACCTGAACAGAGTTTATAGAATTGTGATTTGGGTAATACTAATAGAGCTCTATACATTTTGAGAATAATTAGGAAGAATTCCTTTGGCATTCATGTGAGTTTAGCACATCTCTGCTATTCATAAAAGAAGGCTATTTTCAGGCTTCTGTGTAACCATTTCCAATCTAGTCCATGGTCTCAATATTCCCTGTGGTCTCCCAAGTACCCCCAAGAATAATTTTGTTGAGCTTCCAAGCGTGAACATAATTCACTTTTAGTAAAACTATTTCTGAAACACAAATTATTTCAAGAGTGTTCCTTGCTTTGGTAGTAAGGTGTAAAGTAGTGCTATGTTTTGCATTTGATTCTAAAAAAGATTATTTAAGAGTTCAAAAACTTCACTTACCTTTAGCTTTTTAAAGTAGCTACTTTGTTTCCTGAGATCAGGTGGGGTTCATGATCATAGGGAAAGACATAGCTGCTTTGAAGCAGGAGATACATAAATTTTCCTCATATTCTGAAGCACCATTTTCAAACAATTTTGAAGCTTTGCAGATCCTTAATACAGGTAGTCCTCGTCTTACTACAGCAATTGAGCCCAAAATGTATGTTGTTAAGTGTGACATTTGCTAAGTGAGTTTGGCCTCATTTTACTATTGTCCTTGCTACTGTTATTAACTGAATCACTGCAGTTGTTAAGTTAGTAACACGGTTGTTAAGTGAAACTAGCTTCCCCATTGACTTTGCTTGCCAGAAGGTCAAAAAAGCTAATCGCATGACCCCAGGACTCTGCAACCGTCATAAATATGAACCAGTTACCAAGCATCTGAATTTTCATCACATGACCATGGGGATACTGCAATGGTCATAAATGTGAAAAATGATCATAAGTGGGTTTTTTTCAGTGCCTTTGTAACTTTGAACAGTCACTAAATGAACTGTTATAAGTTGAGAATTACCTGTAAAGAGTTATACACTCGTGGTAAATGTTTACTTTCATTTAGCAACAAATATTTGTATCTTTTTATTGTAGGATGAATATGAAGAGTTGCTTCGTTATGCAGTAGTTACCCCTAAGTTTGAATCAAGCAGATTACGAAAATTAAATCACATAGAGGTTCATCAGATACCTGCAGGTAACATATTTGAAACTGAGCTTTTTTCAACCCATAAAAGCTGGCTTATTTTATAAACAAATTAAAGGTGCAAGACCACCCATGCTGAAATTTGAGAATCCATGTCCCAGAGGTGCTTTTTCAAGAGGCAACTGGTTTTTCTGCTTTTTCTTTGAAGACGTTTAGCTTCTCATCCAGAACTGAAGAAGCTTCTTGGATGAGAAGTGGAACGTCTTCAAAGTAAAACCAGAAAGTGCAGTTGTCTCTTCAAAAAGCACCTTTGGGACAACCATAACCTAGATGACTGAGAATCTCCATAGACATTGAGAATCCATGGCAAAAATAGGCTTTCTACTTGAATAGGCTGAAGGTAGCTTAAATTTTGGTATGTGGATTATATTATGTAGTTTATTGCTTGAGAGCTATATGTATGCTTTCGAGCTGGCCATTACCCTTGACTATCTATCCACTAGTAAAACCTGCAAAAATTATAGAAAGTTAACTTAAACAAAATCAAGCCCTGTGTTCATCTGGTTCAGTCTCATCTGTGATGATTGACTGAAGGTCTTCAGGATTTGGAGAGTCCAGAAAATTGGAATTCGATGGGTTCCTGGTATTTATCGTGAGATATTTTTTATCTTATCACTCAACTATAGGTAGGTCCTTTCCATAACTTAATTACAATATTGCTTTCCAATAGAAAATTGCTCACAATTTTTATGATCCCTATATAATTATTTGTAATTTTCCTTTACTAAGACATCAAAATTAAGATGCTTTGTTAATTTATAGTAAAATATAGGTTTTGTGGCATAGTTTGACAGCTTGTGTATGTCCTGTATTTTTTTAAAAAATATCCTATTGTTGGCTAAGCTAGATATAGAATTTTTCATATTGAATCACAGTATGAATAGAATAGAATAGAATAGAATAGAATATAGAATAGAATAGAATAGAATAGAATTCTTTATTGGCCAAGTGTGAT
>JANHFT010006452.1:49980-66772 GCA_032467955.1 Pseudoxenodon macrops
TGTCTCTCCTAATAAACCAGAACTTTGAGGGAAGCTTTGCCTTGGAGTCTGATCCTTTTAGGGATGATATTTGGAACCCTAACAGCTTGTGGGCTACAATGCAATCTTCTAGTTGCCTTTTCTGAAGAAATGCTTATGTCATGATACAAATTCATAATCTACAAATAGAACCGTATTTTCAATTATCAAGACTAATACAAAGAATGTTGTAAGAATATGAATAATGATCCAGAAACCAAAAACATATATATTCAGTTTTTCCTAGCCAAAGATAGGGAAAAATAATATTAAGAAATCTAGCTTATAATTTAAAACTGCTCTGAGAAGGGCTATGTGTTTCTTATATAATGAGGATTTTTATTTGGTTTGCCACAGCCTTTGACTAGGGTGGTAACATCGGGTCAACAAAAGGCTGGAAAAACAGTCACCGCGAAAATCACCGGTCGTTCAGACTTGTCATCAAAGAATCGTATTTTCAGTAACTTAGATGCCTTGGGTGTTTCACCCCCCATGAATTCTGTTGTGGTGGAGAAACATCACCCTGTCACTCAGGTAAATGAGTTCTATGAATAAGTTCTGCATTTTATGTCTCATTTTGATCAGTGACTTTTGCTTTAGGATTCTTATTAGAGTTATTGTGGAAGTTCAGATTAAAAATGCTTACTGAATTAACTTGTCTACACTTTTAGGTTATTGTATTTTATCTAGCAGGTGATGGAATTCTATATGTCCTATTAGGCAGGTACTGGCCAATCAACCGAACATTGTGATAGTAGATAAGGAGCGGAAGATGACGATAGCGATAGATGTAGCAGGGCCAAGTGACAGCAGCAGAATGAAGGAGGAGTACATATAAAAGCTGGAAACATACCAGGGTCTGAAGGAATTAGAGAGGATATGGAAAGAAAAGACCAAAATGATCTCAGTATTGGTAGGAGCATTTAGGACTGAGGCTCCTAAGCTAGGCAAATGGCTCCAACAGATTCCAGAATCAACACCAGAACTTTCTGTCCAAAAGAGTGCATTGCGACAAACAGTTAAGATACCTCATGGAACCGTCAAACTCCAGGCCTTTAGTAGAGGGTCCAAGATTGAAGAAGACACCACAGATTGAGAAGGGAATTAAGTCTATATGAAAAAAGTTAGAAACTAGAAAATACTCTTCACATAGCTGCAAAAATCACCTTAAACTATACCACACCCGCTTCCTAATACCAGGTAGAACTAGTCAGTCTTCTTTCAACATTTGTTTTGAAGCTCAAGAGGGATTTATGAATTAGGAAATAAATCAGCATTATCTGTATTTGGTTTTGGTATAAATTTTGTATTTCTCAATATTCAAAACTATAGATTTTGTCAATTTCAAGATTCATAAAAATAAATAGGAAGGAACCCCAAATAGCTTGTGTGATCGCTGTGAAGTCTTGAATTTGGAATATCAGTTGGAAGCAAGAAATAGAAGACTGGATGGAATGTATCTTAGTGCTCCATAGCACTCTAAAGAGACTGTTCTGTTAACTGGAACATGGAAATAATAACATATGGAAGGTGCCAAATTGGTTTTGAGGTTTTTCAAATGTGGTTAGAAAAAAATGCTGGTCTGGAATGTTTCCAGTTGTTAAGAAGTCTATGGAGGAACCAAGTGTCTGATTTAGTATGAGAGAAATACCAATGGGGATAGTTGCTCTGCTTCCAGAGTAAACGTACTTCCATTTTCCTTGATTTTCAGTTTGATTTCCATTATGTATATTAAGAAAAAGTAATGTCTCTCAAAACTCGGATGAGAACCTAGGGAGCTCGTGGTGCAGACTTCCTACACTGTTCTTGCCATTTAGATATTTTAAATGGAAGAGTTGAGCAGCAATTGCTGGAGGGAGATTGTGAAGGAAGCCCACCCCCTCATGAATTTGCCCTCATTTGACAACTGGTATTATAGGAAAGTTCAAAACGAAAGAGAAATGCCTCCCAAGAGGGGCAAGACTAAAGAAAATGAATGGAACTTGGGGAAGCCAACAGGCTAGATCAGGGGTCAGCAAGCTTAAACACTCAAAGAGCCACTTAGGCCCATTTCCCACAGAAAATAAAACAGTTGGAGCCACAAAACCTGGGTGGGCGTGGCCAACTCGATGTCGCTCACTCCCACCCAGTCACATGAACCCCCCCAGCTGTGCCTACCCAGGTTTTGTGGCTCCATATTTTCTATGGGAAATAGGTAACTCCCTCTCTATCTCTCTCCCTCCCTCCTCCTCATCTCTTTCTCCCTCTTATCTCCCTCTCTCTGTATCTCTCTCTCTCTCTCATCTCTTTCTTTTTCTCTATCTCCCTCTTATCTTTCTGTTGTCTTTCTTTTTTTCCCTCTATCTCCCTCTCATCCCTCTCATTTCTCTGTCTCTTTCTTTCTCTCCCTCTTCTCTTTCTGTGTCTCTCTATGTCTGTGTGTGTATCTCTCTCTCTCTCTCTCACTTCCTGCCTCTGTGCCTATTCTCACTGTCGGAAAGCCTTTGCAGCCCTGCAGCCCTGCATGCTATCTTTGGGGCTGGTCACCAATTGCTGTTTTTTCTTATTTTTGGAAAGCCGGGTTGGCGGAGCAATGAGCGCAACATGTGGTAGAGGCTTCCCTCCCCCTCCTTCTCTCATGGGCATCCCCCCAGCCCCACCACAGCCAGTCGGGGGCAGGAGAGGGGGGAGGAGGAGGAGGGAAGCCTCTGCCGCACATTGCTCCACCAGTTCGGCTTTCCAAAAGAAAGAAAAAAAACAACTGGTGACCAGCCCCAAAGATAGCACACGAGGCTGCAGGGCTTTCCGACAGTGAGAACAGGCACAGAGGCAGGGAGCGAGAGAGAGTGAGACACGCGCGCATGCACACACACACGTTGTGTCTCTTTCCGTCTGTATCTTTCTCCCCATCTCCCTATCTTCCCTTCTCTCTGCGTATCACTATGTGTGTCTCTTCTATCTCTCTCACCCACTCTGTATCATTCTGTATGTGTCTGTCTATGTCTCTCTCTCTCTCTCCCCCCCCCCTCTCTGCCGTGGCTGGACCAAGCCAGCAAGCTCTTCTAGGGGTGCTTCACTACGTCTTTTATTTGTTCTTTTTGGAAATACAGGCTGGCAGAGGAACGATCACCAGCCGTGGCAGAGGCTTCCCTTCGGGAGACCCTTCTCCCCTCGCAACCCTCTGGCTCGCTGTGGCTGAGCCAGGAGCATGCACATATGCAGGGAGACCCTAAGCGAGCGAGCGGCCACCCCGCACACACTTTTCCTGCACTTTGGTGCTCGTTTGAGGAGGGTCTCCCCACACATGCGCACGCTCCTGGCTAGCCACAACCAGCCAGATGGTTACAAGGGGAGGAGGCGGGTCGGCCGAAGGGAAGCCTCCACCGCGGCTGGCGATCGTTCCTCAGCCTGGATTTCCAAAAATATCCAAAAAAGAAATAAAAGGAGCGAGGGGCAGGACCAACCAGTGATGGGACAGGGAGCCACAGCAAAGGGCCCAAAGAGCCGCATGTGGCTCCAGAGCCGCGGGTTGCCAACCCCCGCGCTAGATACTTCTGCATTCTAGATCTGAATTAGAATTAGGCACTGAATCCCAACTAAAATTTAACTATCTTTTTATTGTATAATGGTACGCCAGAGTACAAGCACCACCTAAGAGAAGGCATGTTTAATAACCAGGATGATACTGTCATCTTGTGGCAATATATAATTAATAATTGGCCAGTTCTTCATCACAAACTAAACATAATTTTCTAGCTTTGATGTGTGGTATCTTTTTGCTCTCTTCACATTTTGGTATATTCACAGATTTGCCTGTTAATTAGTTTCTTTTCTGTCAGTTTCTCTTTGTGACAGGTTATAAACTAGCATTACTTCTACCATCTGGGACCAGGCAAATTTTGCCTTGTTAATATTCTTACTGTTGATGGATCGAGTTCAGTACAGCAGGCCTAGCTGCCCTCGTTTCTCTGGATAGACCATGGGTGTCAAACTCGATGCATCAGGGTTGCAATTGACTTTGGGTGTGTGTGGCCAGCTCAACGTCACTCGTGTTAGGAGCACCTGTGGTGACCCGATTGCTCTGCAAACTCCGTTCTCGGCTGTGACCACATCCTGTAACACTCTGCCAGCGAAAACGGAGCTCCATTTTTGCTGGCAGAGGAACCGCGGGCTGGTCCTTTGCTCTTTCCAGGGGAGCCCCACAGGTCAGATCTAAGCTCCCAGTGGGCCAGATCCGGCCCCCAGGCCTTGAGTTTGACACCCCTGGTGTCATTGGGCTAGACAATGCTGGTTGTAGGATGGCCCCATGTTTGCTTTTCTCCTTGTGTGATATTTCTATTGGGAGACTGGATGTGAACTCCCAGTGATCTTTGGAAACCTGACTGTGTTTGCAAAGGCTAGAAGAAATTCCTTCCTATGTTCCCATGGCAACTCAGCAAAGCACTTGAAACATGTACAATACACAACTTTTATTATTAGATACGACAAGATATGAGATTTACTAGTAGATGAGGGCCAATGTTTTGCGTTTGAGAAGAATTCTATGCTCATTTGTAGATTCTCTACAAAAGAGCTGCAGCTATGTGAAAAGGCTGAAAATTTTGCATCTCTATGGGCTGACACATGGAAGTTCAGGAGATGGCTACAATAGATTATTACCACTCCATTTCCAAATGAAAGCAGGGGACATTTGTTCGTTGCATAACTACATGCTAGAGATAGTTACTTCTTCCTAGAGCTGCAGCCACAATAACCCACGTATAAAATGGACCAGAATGTGACAGAAAATTGTAAAATTGTTAAGGCAAGTGGGCTGTTGGGTGATTTCCGTACAGAGGACTTTTGATTTTTTGTGGTAGTTGTTTCTTTTTGTTTCAATAATATCTTGAGAAAAGCTGTGGATTGTTTTACAGTCAATAGGAGTGCTGGAACTTGTTCAGCGATATTGTTTGACTAGACAGGTTTAACTGGTTTATTTAAAAAGCTTGGAGTGGCTTAGCAAAATCTGAGGGCATTGCTTGAGTTATGGAACAACTTCTGGAAAGCCCTGGCCATGTTTGTCCTTTGTGTTCAATTTTTTTAATATTGTTTAAATTATTTTACCTTATGGGATTGGATATGCTTATATATTTCAGCAAACTATATCTCAAGCTGTTGCTGCTAAATATCCTCGAAATCTGCACCAGTCTTCTACTGCTATTGGCGCGAGACATCTAGGACACAATGGGAAAACTCCTGCCCAGACTCACAACAACATCCAGTCAATAAAGGTAGTGGAATAGGTTAGCCAGTTGAAACGCCTGTACTTTATTTTAAGCAGATGAAGAAAATTTCCCAGGTTATTGTTTAAAATGTGCTCCCTGGTGTTTGCAGATTAATGGAATAATAACCCAAGATGCATCATGTTTTTCCTCTCAATAATATTGTACATATAGAGATATTTTGAAGTGTAAAACGTGTGCCACTGAAGATGGCACAATGTAGTTCTGTGTAACTACAAATAAGGTATACTTGAAATTTTTACTTTCTTAAACCTATTATATATGCTTATTTGATGTTTTTAATAAAAATGAAGCATTGGACTTGTATATTCTAAAAGGTATTTCTGCTTTATACATGAACAAGAGCATAGATCATTTTGCCACATTCTGAATTGCTATCTAAATTGTCCAATTAGTAATCATACTTGATATTCAGAATTTTTTTGGTTCTGCTATATTTTATCTTCAGCCATTCATAAAAATGGTACATTACAGAAAATTTCACTTTGTGCAACATAAAATTGGTTTATTACTCTTACTCCACTATGGAGCAGAGTATAAATCTAAGCATTTATTGCTGTTGCTGTTTACTATGGTGGAAATCCAGTTGTATGTTTCCATTAATAATATTCACAGACATCTCAACCCCTTCTGTAATTTCACCACTTATTCTACAGATTCTTCCGGTGTAGTTTTTAGGAATGTACAAAACTACCCTCCAGGGTGGGGGTGAAGAGAGAAAAGGAATGTGACATTAGATACCATACTACCTTAAATCTAGATGAATAAATAAATGCCAACATTTATGTAAAATAGCACTGCTGTGAGTCTTTTCCATACTGAGAACAATTTTTCTCATTGCAATTTGCAGTGGGAGCAATGAAGATTTGCAGTTTTATGTTCATGGTTTTTATCTTTTAGCTCCAAAGACTTGTTATCTTCTTATGGTACTGTAAGACCTCAGTAAGCATAATGGAATGTGGGAACTGATGTCAGTCTTTAGAAGAAAGCAAAGAAGCAGCAATGAAGAAAGCGGTGGCTATAGGGTGCTAATAGTGCTGTACTAACTAGAATCTCTCAATCTGAGAGCAGTTGCCAGAATTCTTCCAGTCATATTGCCCACCCCAATGATCAAATAGCTGTGCCAATAGGGGGAAACAACCTGCTACAACAACTTGCTTCTCCCTAAGGTAATTCTTAAGTATATACATCACTTGTACACCTACTACTAAATGGCTAACTGCAGCATGAGGAGGTAATCTGGGTTTGTAAGATGGATGTATGAGTTTAAGTAATAAAGCAGGTGTTGAAAGCGATCAGACAAGTAATATACTATGGATTGGGTCACATAGCTATTCAGACTGAAAAGAAAAATGTGATCGGGGTATATTTAACCATGCTAGCATCTCCGATGTATTTTTTTGTATCTCAACAAAAAACAGTTGAAGTTATTAAATGAACAATCCTGTGCACTCAAATCATTTTTTCTCCTTCAAATCTGAATGACTTCAGCTGTATCATAGGTGTGTATGTTCAGGACCAAACCAAATTTACTGAGAAGTGTTTTTGTTTTGTTTTGTTACATGCAATAATTGTTGATAAAGGGACAAATGTGCTTTAAATTTACACTAGGAATACTAAACATTATGTTTATTTGCCTCAGTATTTTATAAAATTATAAGGTCTGCCTCAGGTTGAACTTGGCTCCCAATTACCACATGGACATATCCATGACAATAGCTTGAAGTACTTTACCATTACCCATTTCATTCATACATACACACATTCACACATATGATAATCTCATTTGGGGGTAAACCAAGGCTCAAAAGAAATAAATAGTAAGCAAAATAAGTTTGAGGCAGAAAATAATGAAAAACAAATCTGTTTTCCCATATTTTCTATCCTTGCACACCAGTTTCATCTTCTACCACACCCATCCACCAATTCATACTGCCTCTGTCCATTAAACTTCAGGATCTCATCAACATCATCCAATCAGAATTCTTCGGCATTTTGTTTTTTAATTTTCTGTTCATACATATACTGTATTTTTCAGAGTATAAGACACACTTTCCCCCAACCTAAACGAGGCTGAAAATTTGGGTGCATCTTATACTCCAGATGTAGTTTTTTCAAAGCTTTTTTTCAGCCCTAACAAGGCACTAGCAAGTGAAGGCTTTTGTAGCCAATCCCAGCCGACCCTGGGATTGGCTAGGATTGGCCTTGCAGGCTTTTTTCATTGCTACTCCCTCCAAAGCTTTTTTTCAGCTCTAACGAGCTACTAAAGTTCTTTCCGGCTTTTCAAGCTTTTTTCATTGCTCCTCTCTATCAGCTGTGCTTTAGAAGCTTTTTTTCAGCTCTAACCCAGGGGATAAAATAATGTGCTGAAGCTGACCAGACTAAAGACGCTAGCCAGATGAATACCTTTTTCCTATTTTCCTTCCCAAAAACTAAGGTGCGCCTTATACTCCGAAAAATTCGGTAGTTTTATTACCAAAGAAATATGCCTAGGATTGCAATTTAAATATCTTATAATTATTACCTTACATTCAAGGATGCACTTGTTTTTCCTTGGTATGGCTGTCTGCCGTATTTCCCTGTACAGATTTCTACTCAAAGGGTCTCGGACACAAAGTCAATTTGATTATGAGATGACGGTGCTTGAAGACAGACTTTGCCTCATCCTTTTAAATCCTACTTCATTTGTTTTGTTCATAATATAATGTGCTACTGTTTTCACACGAGTCTTCTTAGAAAATACGTTTATTTAAAACCTCAAAAGATTTTTAGAAGTATACTTGTGGAAGCAATGTGACTATCATCTCAAGAAATTCTGGAAAAAAGTAACTGAAAGTATTATGTACAGATTGCATCGCAGAGTTGCTAATGTGCCCTCAGGTGCAAGTGGATTCCTACAGGCTAATAACACCTGTAGGATATCAGCCTGTAGGGTAAATAATAATCTATCATTGACTGAAATTATTTTCAAGCATATCTTCAGCCGCTGCCACGTTCCATTTCCCCACTGCTTTTGGAACCCAAGAAGTCACATAACCCCATATTCTTTTTCCACCTCCACATATAGGTCACTCCTGCTGAGTGGGGTACAGCCACTCAGGGTTTTAAATTTAAAAAATGAATCGGAAAGCTGGAAAATTCTGAATGGTGACGTGGGATTGGAAAGAGCCAATGGAGATGATAAAGTCCTAGTTAGCATGGGGATGGGAAGTTAATGGGGTGGGAGATATTATAGAAACGGTGAGAAGATAAGCTTTCTTTATAGAGAAACATTGGCGAATGTATTTATAAATAATATTTTAATACTCATTTATTATCCTATTTCATTGCTTCAGATTCCCCTGAATTTCATGAGACTGAACATTTCTTGGATTCTGTGCCAGCATTATTTTCTGCTCTGAACTTTTCTGCAAGAGGAAATAATTTTGTTAGAATTCAGAAAACACAAATATGCCTTTAATCTTTTTGAGGTGTGAATAGATTCAGGCATAATATACAAAGTTTAGTAGCCACTCAAAACCACCTGCTGCAATTTTAAACAAAATATATATATATATATATGTAGTTTATTAAAATTAAACTAAAATTATTACAGATTTATGAAGCTGAAAGAAACCCCTCTCAAAATAAAACTGGCTTCTTTGCTTTTATTGTTCTAAGAAATTGGATATATTGACAAGCTTACTGCCACCTTGTTTCTTCTATGCTTACAAAGTCAACAGGCTTTTTCAGTTGCAATTCTGTGCTTACCTAAAATCTATCAAACACACTGAGCGTGAGTTTTGCCTAGGAATATATTCATGCATTCATAATTATACAGGTAGTCCTTGACTTACAACAATTCATTTAGTGACCGTTTGAAGTTACAACGGTACTGAAAAAAGTGACTTATGGCCATTTTCCACATTTCTAACCGTTGCAGCATCCCCATGGTGCACGTGATTTACATTTGGATGCTTGATAGCTGGTTCATATTCATGACAGTTGCAGCATCCCAGTCATTTGACCATCTTTTGCAACCTTCTGACAAGCAAAGTCAATGGGGAAGGCAGATTCACTGAACAACCGTGTGACTTAAGTTAACAACTGCAGTGATTCACTTAACAAATGTGGCAAGAAAAGTCGTAAAAACTCACTTAATAAATTTCTCAATTGGCAATATGAATTCTGGGCTCAATTGTGGTTGTACGTCAAGGGACTACCTGTATTTGCAGCCTCTAGTTTTATTTGTTAGAAAGTTTGATTATACTTCTGCCTGTCCAGTTTACTTATGTTGCCTCTTTTTTTTCCCCTTAAAAGAGCATGTTCTCCCCCTCTGCATTGCCTCTCCATTTTTTGTATTTGATTTATATCCCACTTTCATTCAGCAGCACACCCAGTGCTCTCTCTCTCTCTCCTATTTTTCTCCATAACAAACCCCCTGTGCGGTAGGTTGGATTGAGAAAGTGAGTGGCCTCAAGTCACCTAGTCATGCTGGTTGGGGAATTCTAAAAATTGAAGTCCACATGTTTTAAAATGGCTAAGGTTAAGAAACACTGTTCTAGAGACACTCCCTGTTTGAAATATGGAATCTCCTGGCTTTTACCATTGCAAGCTATTCTGCTGGAGCAGGACTGGATAATAAGACGTAGGTGAATAATGTCATTTGGTTCATCATGTGAAAGCAGGCTGCTTCAAGTGTTTTTAAGGGGCTTCTAACTAGGAAGTATTATTCGAAGACCCTTTCAGGTAAGAGCGTGTCTGTAAATCAGCTCTCTGTAATCTAACTTTGTTTGTTCTGAATCTTTTCCAAAAGGGGAAGGTGAACTACTCTTAACAGGCTCTTAAGTGTGATGCTCTTACAACAATTACTCACCAGCCAGTTGTTGAAATCCCACGCTTATCAGATCCTCATATAAATGTTTAATAGGATTCTGGCCAGCCATCAGAACACCGTGTAACCAGATAAGAAACATTCTGTGTCCATGTTCCTTGTAGCTCTTTCCCCCTAGAGGATAATATACAAAATGTTAGCCTACTGTTTGGAGAAATGCTTCTATGTCACATTTTTGGCTGCAAAGATTTGTTTCAAGAGTTTAGCTAGATTCTTAAAACTTTTTTGTTGGAAAGGGAAGGTGGAAGAGACTAGTAAGGGTAGAGCATAATGAAGATCAGGCCTATTAACCCTCTTTTGTTCCCTCCACTGATTCTTGAGTTTAAATATGAAGAGATCTGCCACTACACAGATTGCAAAGACAGAAATGTTGAGGACGATATTACACAAATAAAAAACCTGATGACATTAGTCTCTTTTTATATTAAAAAGCTGTATTCAGCCCCCCTTCACCTCACCACATTAGCAGTCAAAATGTTATTTCCTAAATTGTTTTTGCTATCTAGGATGAAAGTTATGGGAATTGTCGCTTTGGCAAGTATGATTTTTGAGAAAACAATAATGGGAACAGAAAGAATTAAACAGCTTTGGTGTTCCCATCTACAGTTGGATATTCATTTGAGAAGGGTTCTATTGCCCCACTCCTCATAGTTAGGTATTTTAGTGCTCTATGGAAACAAAACAAAAATAGTTATTTTTCATATCAAAAAGTATGCTCCAGGGCAGTAGCTAAAGTTTAAAGTGTCAACAGTATAAAATAATAAGCATCTAAGCTGTGCCACAATATTAAATGGGACAGAATTCAACCAACTGAAAGATGTACAAAAACATCAACATATAAACAAAATCCTGAGGCAATCAAAATATTTTATTCTTTTGTTAAAAATTGAATCTCCTTTGAAAGATAAGAGTATGTTCATGTCATAGAAAGCACCTCTTCCTAATGCATTTATCTTACCAAAGCATTTGGAGAAAGGCCGCCTCTTAAGATATAAATAAAACATGGCAGGTTTAAGCTGGTATGGGGAATCAATAAATACAAGTGCTAAAAGGACAATCAGTTGGGATGCAAAGTAGCTTATTTTAGACCATAGTCAAGGGGAAAAAGTTTGTATGTCTGTTTTTAATCAAGGGTTAATGCTTTGTCTGCTTTTCTCAGTGGAGGTTCCTAACAAGGGAGGAATAGTTCTATATAGCAGCAATCGCCAACTGGCGGTCCACTGACCACTGGTGGTCTGCGAGAAAATTTTGGTGGCTTGCAGTGCACCCTGGTGGAGGAGCTGTTCTGGGATGATCAATGGGCCAGTCCTGTAATTAGAGGAATATAGGACTGGCCAGACAGTTCATGGTTGGGCTGGAAATCTCTGCCATTAGAGGGTGGTACATGCAATGTGCAACTCTGCAGGTGGTGCAATGTGCAAGGAGTAGCACAGCCCTCACCAGCAAGAACGAGGTAATAGTGCTGTTGCGTCAAGAGGGTGGTGGCACAGGCGGGCTGAAGCAACAGGAATGGCAACCCCCTCTGTGACTCCCTATTGGCTGAACCCACCAGTGGCTGGCCCCGCTTCCTCGCCCTCCCCTCCCAGTCAATCCTGCCCTGGTCTAAGAAGGTAAGGGTGGGGGATGGAGACTCGCTCCATATTCCAGAGTGGCAGCAAAGTGCTCCTTCATCTCTTGCTGGTTCTCGCGGGCGCTTCTTCTGGCCCTTTTTGGTGCTGCATGCACCTTGGTCGTTCAGGTTGACACCCAACTTCCTCTCTGCTCCAAGGCACTGGCCTGACTATTCCTCTCTGCCGTTGCTGTTGGCGCTTCCATGGCCTGCCCACTGCTTTCGCAGCGCCTTGTGCAGCAGTTAAATTTAGCGTGTTTCACAATGGGGGAGACTGTATCCCCTCCTGGAGTCCATTACAACGCGGAGCATCAGCCGCAGCTGGGTCATGCAGGTGTATCGGGGTAGAGAGAAGGTAGTGTGTCTCCCCAAGTAACCAAGGTGTCTCCAACACCAATAAAAGCCGAAGAAGCACCCGCGAGACCCAAAGAACACCGGAGAATCAGAATGAGAGAAAGATGACAGACAGACAGACAGACAAACAAACAAAGAGACAGAGATGAGAGAGAGAGAGAAAGGGACAAAGGGAGGGAGGGAGACAAGAGAGCACACTGGATTCATATTAGTGGTCCATAAGATTTAAAATTGTGAATTTAGTCGTCCCTGAGGTCCGAAAGGTTGGTGACCCCTGCTCTATAGTGTTTATATGCCTAGTCCAAACTTGTAGTTGAGTAATCAAGTAGAAAAAACAAATTTTCACTTAATGTAATGGAATGAGGCTCCTATTTCATATATACTAATTGGATGTTTATGAAATCTTAATGAAGGACTATAATTGTCTAGTGAGATTCTCAGTCATCCAGATCACAGTTGTCTCAAAGGTGCTCAAAAGACAACTGGACTGCTTTTTGAGGAAAAAGTAGATTTGTTTCTCATCCAAGAAGCTTCATCCGTTGTGACTGGATGGTGGAGGGATGGAAGGATAAGAATTGACAGTTGACACTAAATGGTGGGAGGATGGAAGGCTAGGTTCTGACAGGATGGTGGGTGGTGGTGGAAGGATTGTATTTCTCTGCAGTCATCTGATTGTTGGCACTGTCTGGGAGAGCCTTTGAGGCCACTTGGGGGTTTCTCTGTGTCCTCAGGGTCACCTGAGTCAGAATAGAAATGGTGATGGAATCTTCTTGGAACTGCTGAAGGGATTCCATTGTGGATAGGAGAGTGGTGGTTTGAAAGAGGGGTAAAAGAGTCCATCTGTGCTAGAATTGAACAGCCTTCCCTCAATAGAGTGGGAGGAACATGACACCACCTATCTCCTGTCTACAATGCAGTCCTGTCTTGTCTGCAGCAAGAACTACAAGAATCACCCATTTCCAAAATTCTTTCTACTTAATCTATTATGAAGAAGTGTAAATATTGAAATAGATACCTGATATAACATATACTGAAAACCACAGCTTGGATAGTGATGAAGTTCATAAAGGTGGGCTCTAAATCTTTTTTTTTTTAAATAGTGCGTTGAATTTTGACTGGCCTATGTAACGATATACTCCTTTAACACTTATGAAAGTTCACAAAACGAAAGCTACAGTCTCATTAAAAGGAATTTTAATGATCTTAAGTCCTAGTCTCTAACACATTCAACATACTGTAATGAAATTGTGCTTTGTTTTTCTTTAAGCACACGCATAATCACGTATCAATTTTTCTTTGTTAGCTTAGAAACAACATTTGCAAGAATATCCAATAGTTATTTTCTTCTGATTTTCTTTTTTGGAAGGATTCACATTTATAAAGAAAGAAGTCTGTATCCCTCAGAAATACCAACTTGAATTTTAATTAACTTTCCTGCATTTAGAATGGGAACACTGTTTTTTAAAATAAATAAATAAATAAATCATCAAGCTACCTGTCCACTGTTCTTCTATTGCTTTGATTTGTTCATTTTTGAACTTCCAATACTGTGCCAGTTTTACCCATTCTCGCATTTTTAACCCGTTGTATGCTAGATTCCAAAGAGACGCACGGATCTGTTTGGTTTCCATGGTGTGATCTTGTTTGAAAGATAAATTAATATTGGACACATCATTACAGTGATGTTCCTGCAAAGGAAATTTCAGAGATTAAATCATGTGTTCTTCAAGTAATTTGCTTTCGCTCTCAAAGAACTATAATCTTTGGATATTATTCTAAATATTTTACAAATGTTAATAATTTCAGATACATGTTTTTCTTTCCTTCTGTTCAATTATGTCCAATTGTATTATGTCCAACAAGGTTTTTCGGAAATAGCTTGCCATTGCATCCTTCCCAGGACTGAAAAAGTAACTGGCCCAAGTGCCAAAGGCAGGACTAGAACTCAGCCTGATATTTTAAGCATTACATCAAACTGGCTTTCTAGGTATACGGTGCTGAATGTCAAATCCTTCAGAGCTATTCAGTTCTTAAGTTTTATATGCCCATTAAAAAAAAAAAATGCATGCAGTATACTCTGCTTCCCTCAAATTGTCCTACTTCTTTTATACATTCTATTTATCTGCACAAAGTTATTTCATAGCTCCTTTCTGTTGATAAGGAAATAGCTTATAACATCATAGGGAATATTGTGGAAGTGAGCTCTCCTTATTTGCCTATAATACATTTATAGAGAGGCACTTTCTCTGCTCAAAAATCAATACTTGTTCTTATTTTCTTTGGCCACTCTTCGTAATGGAATATCATTTTCCTCCTTTGCCTGTGTTTGTAATAAGATTAGCAGATATATTTATCTAGGCTCCAAAGCAGCCCCTTCTATTCCCTTATGGTACAAAACAGTTGCTAAAAAAATCTTATCCATACCAGGTTCACACATAAGACATCTGGGAAGATGTATATTTCCCTGTCAATACAGTTAATATTATCACACAGCATTAAAAAAGCCAATTTAAATCTTATTTTATTTGCAACTCCTACTCTGTCCTCTGTCTTCAGTTGTTTTTAGCAGGACAAAGTAATGCCATGGAGTACACAGAGTAGAACTTCCTTGGTCTCTTCAGTAAAAATGAAGGCTGTACAACTTTATACAGTAATAGATTTGCAATATTTCTGCTGGTCCTGTTCTACAGACCTTTGCCCAGGAGTGTCAAGGAAAGAGACATCTGGGGCTGGAACATGGAACAAGTCCAGGGTCCCACATTACTGGCATGGGAAAAGTGCAATGGCCATGGAGAAGTGGGAGGGGGGTTTGCAACCAATAAGCTGTCAAAATCTTGCACTAGCATCGACACAGATGACGCCTTAATTTCAAGGAGGTAATTAGTAACTAGATTAGGTAGGTTGATGATACTGAATGTATTTGGTATTCTACATACATGATTTATCTAGCTTCCTGGTTTGTAATACGTACATGTAGGAAAAGTGGCAGAACCTGAGAGTGGAGTCAAAAGGCAGATTAGCCTAGAATTCCCACAAGCAGATCAAGTCCAACCCCTCCCCCCATTGAATTCTGTGGACCCTTATCTAATTCCAAGCAGGTGCTGTTAGTTGAGAATATTCTTATGCACAGGCTGCAATAAACCAGTTTATTAGATCTTCACATATGGTCTTTCATGCCTGACAGCAGCCAACATATCTAAGCAGACACATTTTGGATTATGCTTACGAAAATTGTCTTTGGAAACTACCAATTTCTACAATTACAATTATTTCTTCTGCCAGTTTTTAACATCAGCTAAGAAAGAAAACTGGAAAGTCAAGAGACTTCGTTACTAAATAGAAGACATTTAAAAGCAAGCTAAGAATTTAACTTCTGAATATCTTATCATGATGGCATGAGGAAGGGCTGCTGGGCAAAGCGGAAAGGGAAAAGAAAGAAATGGGATACTTCTGAGCTAAGATTTCCTACCAGTTCTGCAAGGAAGCTTCAAACTCCAGAACTAAAAATGAGTTATTTTGCTCATGAAATTCAATATAATGGAGAAACATGCTTGACCAGAAAAGCTAAATAGGTTGTGTCTTACTTGTTTCCAGATGTAGTATCTCTCTGCTTTTATTATCATGTCTACAACTAAGGCATGATTGCTTCTGGATGCTACAGCAAGTGCAGTCTTTCCTTGCTAAAATGAAAACATTGTCAGTTATTAAACTATATACACCCAAAAAAAAAACCTCTGCTAAGGTACAGAATGTATTGCAAAACTCTCTAATCTCACCGCCATGTATTTTGAGAAGTGTTTTTTAAACAGTCTTTAAAAAGTCATTTTGGCCAGCAACAAGCAATTTTTATAGCAATATAAATATAAGTCTGTATCTAAGTAGGTAAATTGTTTCCATGGATTCTCGATTTCCTCTTTAAAACGTTAAAATCCTGAAAATCAGCCAACTATTGCTTTTTACCATTCCATGTAAAAGAGCAAGTATTTCCAACCAATTAAATTTGTAGAATTTTGAGATGACTTTTTAAAAAATGAGCTAGTGTCTATAGGTACATTTGCATGCCCCACTTTGGCTAATTGTCTGGATAGCACCCTGTTTCTCTGAAAATAAGCCCTCCCCGAAAATATTTAAATGCATGAGCAGCTGGTCCCCTCCATTTCCGCACAAACAACATGTGAGGAGGCAAGGCCGGAGAGGGGAGAGGGAACATGCCCCATGCACCCCACCTAACGGCTGTTCCCACAACCCTAGCCACCACGTCCGTTCTGTCACAATAATGGTCACCGCAAAAAGCATTAGCAAAGAACAGGGAAGCGATGGCAGTGACAGGACATTTGGTCGCAGTGGCATGGCAGGGCCGACGGCATGGTGCAGAGTCCTGGGAAGCATGGCTGGAAGCTCATGCCTCAGGCGAATAACTGACGAGCAGCTGTGTTGCGCTGCCACAGCAGCAGCCATGAGGTGACTGCTCGCCACCTCCTGCACCTCAAAAATAATATGATCTCACCATAATAAGATGGTATGAAACAAACCCTGGAATTTGAAAGAGATAATGAAATGGAATTTGTGAAAGAAGAAAATATTATTGTAAAAGAAGTGTTCTCAGACCTTGCAGGCAACTCAGTTGTAATAAATCAGGCTTGATATGTGTTCCTCCAAACCAGCATTTATTCACCG
>JANHFT010006453.1:5893-26984 GCA_032467955.1 Pseudoxenodon macrops
CCCCTTCAGGAGGGCTTATTTTCGGGGGAGGGCGTATATTTACGCCCACCCCAAAAAGCAGGGTTGGTCTAATTATCGGGACAGGTCGTATTTTCGGGGAAACACGGTAATATCTAAGTATTCAAGAAGAGAGAACAAAGTCTCTTAAATCCCAGACCAACTTCATTCTGCCCTCAATATAAAACAGGGAGTTAAAGAAATCAAACATCTTCCCTTAAAGAGAACAGCATAATATAATTATAGAAAAAAGCTCAAGTTTATCCACATAACTTTTGATACCTAAATATTCTAGATAATTAACTGAAAATGTCTAATCCTTCTTTAATAAGGCAGGGCCAATCACCCACTGTCCAGTCTTTCCCAAATTGCTATCCTTGGTAGTATTAAGCTAAAATTCTTTCCACCCACACTTGGGAGTATTACAACTGTAATCCTGCCCCCAAAAATCTAAAACATATCAAGTTGGTGGAGCCGGCACCAATCCTTCCTTCAATTTATTCAGATTACAATGGGCCCAAAACAAAGGTTAACACTTGTCAAGGCAACATAGATCAAATACGTGCAATGAAAAAGAACAAGGAAGCCATAATATATTTGCTAGTCTGAACTAGAAGAAAATTCCAGATCCAAATACAAAAACCATCCTGTGTGAGTGTACACATGTGCATACGTGTGCACCTATGCTGTTATAAATAGCAAAATGTATCACCCCTTTGGTAACAATAAAGTGCTTCTTATAAGCACTAGAAGCATTATTGATGAAAAAAAGTAAACATATGAGTTCTAGAATCAACTTTCCTCAATCTAATTGTACCTGGAAAAAATATATATAAACAGCAGATGAATGCAATAGCATCTACCTACTTATATCCTAGGGGCCAGTATAGAGAGGACAGTATGTGAAGTTCATCCTTCCCTCTGTCAAAAATACTCTCTCAACGCTGAGCTTTATTATGTGTCAAGCTTTACTGCAAACAGATAATCCTCAACTTACAACCATTCATTTAGCAACTGTTCAAAGTTACAAAAGCACTGAAAACTGTGACTTATGATCAGTCCCCACACTTACAACGGTTGCACTGTCCCTGCAGTCACATGATCAAAATTTGGGCTTTTGGCAATCGGCATGTATATACAATGATTGCAACATCCCAGGGTCATGTGGCTGCCATTTGCAATCTTCCCAGCCAGCTTCAGACAACTTTTGTCAATGGTGAAAGTTAGAGTCATTTAACAACTGTCTGATTCACTTAACTGTGGCAAAAAAAGTCATAACATTGGGCACTAGTCATTTAGCAAACACCTTGCTTAGCAATGTAAATTCTGGTCCCAACTGTGATCATAAGTCAAGGACTACCTCTAATTCTGTTTGATCACTTTTTTTGCCACAAGTTTAAAAGCTTATATAATTCCTCACTGATTTATATTTTATCTTGTTTTTAAGATCTGCCAACCTGATGATATTGGTATTTCCACACCTGATTACTGTTTCAGATTTCTGGTTGCTTTGGTAGCAATTTTCGGTCCCTCTTCTAGTTCTGTAACAACATTCAATACTTTTTTTTCCTGGATGAGACCCCGTTAGTATGAAAGTCGTGTTTTTTAAGGATATGCACAATGAGCAAATGTATTTACAGGTAGTCCTCACCTTGCAACCACAATTGAGGCCAACATTTCTGTTGCTAAATAATACATATTTTAAGTACATTTTGTCCCATTTTACCACCTTTCTTGCTACTTATTAAGTGAATCGCTGCAGTTGTTAAGTTAGTAACACAGCTGATAAGTGAATTTGGCTTCCCCATTGACTTTGCTAGTCAGAAGGTCACAAAAGGGGATCACATGATCCTGGGACACTGCAACCATCGTAAATATGAACCAGTTGCCAAGCATCTGAATTTTGATCATATGATCATCGGGATGCTGAAACGGTCCTAAGTGTGAAAAACGGTCCTAAGTCACTTTTTTCAGTGCCGTTGTAACTTTGGTTACTAAATGACCTGTTGTAAATTGAGGATTACCTGTATTTAGCTATTCATCCTATCTTCCAAGATCCTTTATCTAGTTATAACACTGCATAGCTGTTTCTGTTGCACCCACATGAATGTGGGTAAATTGTTTTTACCTAGATCTGCTTATAACGAAATGCGTTTACCATTTTAATTTCATTCTCCTAGCCTGGAGAGATTCTTCTGGAATTACTTATAGTTCTTTTTGTATTTTAATTCTGTATAATTTGGAATAAAATTCTTTGGCCATTCAACTATTCAAATAATCTACAAATTAAGTTATATATTAAAAATAGAACATTATTATGATATAGCAGTCAACCTATAGTATCTATAGTACAAATATATACTTTCTTTCACATTAATTAGCCAATGCAATGGTTAAGTATAACTATAGTTAGTAGGAACAAACCAATTTCAAGCCATACACACAGGTTGGGCTCAGTAAACCTGATCAACTGCAGTTAATTTAAATGCAAGGTTCTGATCCACATGTGAGTTAAGGTATTGCTATATAAATCATATGCTGTGGTTTAGTGTTATTTCCAAATGCTGCTACCTCACTCCTTTTACATACTTACATCATTAAATTTTAAGATACTTATACCTGCTGCCACAAATACTTCAATATGAATATTTTATGCTATTTCCTGCAAAAAGCATTTAAAGCAGTATATTTCAACATCTGTCTTGCATTTAGCTTCCAGGGTGAAAAATCCAAGTATATCTATCAATTTTAAAGTGTACTTAGACTATAAGAAAAATACATAAAGCCAACAATGTACTTTATTCTATTTTCAGTTTTCACCTAATCTAAACTTTTGCAACATGGATACTGTATAAAAAGAGCTGTATTAATCTATGGTAGCCAAAAAATTGATGCCTGGTAGCACCTTTCTGTACTGACAAAGGGGATTCTAGCAGGGGGCATTTCATTTAAATCAAGTCGATTTAAATCATGTTTTAAATCACTAGTAAAAAGGCTTCATTTAAATCACTCATTTAAATAATAATTTATAAAGAGCAACTGTCATTTCTGTCCTGCAACAGCTCCTCCTCTGACCTGCTGTTGACTTACCAACAGTCCCAATATTGCAGAATATATAGCCTTATGCTACATAACTAAGCTTCATTTCATGCTGAATAAACTAAATTATTAATGTATCTTAAATAGAAAACTATCTTTGGATAGATTTTTACTCCAAAAGCATTTTATTAAAACAAATTTGATTTTAAAAAAATCCAATTTAAATAAAAAATCTGATTTTTTTAATTTTTAAAAATAATCCATTTTTATCCACACTGGATTCTATATCCTTTATTTATAAAAAGGCATAACCTTTTGTGAACATAAACAAACTTTATCAGATGCAGAGAGTGATTTTAAAGAGGCCGAGGCAAGGCTAGGGAAGAAAGAGTTTTGTAAATGCAGGTGACATGTGAGATAAGATTATAAATACACCAATTAGCAAGTGCAATTTGTTTAAAACTCCATCATTTTTCATAATTTCTACTCCCTTCTATCACTTCCCATTGAGCAACTATAAGTTAGCATAATTCCCTTTAGTATAAAAACACAGCATCTCATTGACAAAGAAATTTCTTGCAGGGTTCATGAGTCAAATTAAGCTATATTTGGTTTCAATTTTAATGTAATTTATGAAACCAGAAACTGTCAGTATCCATAATTTGTATTTAGTCAATTCACAGCAACAGTTATGCAACTTATTACTTAAGCTTCTGAGGATCCAAGTTATTTGTTGAACAAATTGTATTTTAAACAAACCACAGCTGCATATACGTGAACCTAGCCAGTGGGTTTCCAGCCCCTTTATTTGCAGTTCTTAATCAACCACATAGCTAAATCCAAAGGAAAGAGTATGAGTATCATTCATTTGTCTAAACCAGGTTTTTATCAACTCCTCAGGAATCCAATGGCACAATTATAGTCGATCCATTTGTTTAAGATTTCATCAATAAGTCTCCTCTATCAGTTTCTTTGAAGTGCTATTTATTGTTCTTCACCTACTCAGTTCTCTTCTTCTAACTAAACTCATTTTCAGTGTAACTATTTCCTGAACAAAATATGGTAGTTAAAATAAATAAACTGCACTGACACAAAGTTATAGGAAGCTCTAACCCTAACAGAAGCATTAATAAATATATTTGACTCTGATGGTCAGATCTGTCAGTACTAAGCAATGGTAAGATTTGTAGATTTAGGCTTAATTTGTTATGTGCTATCTTGATATAAACTGAATAAATTAGCATTTCAGGAAAGTTGGCCTCCATGATTTGATTTCCAACAGGGCCGGGAAGGCAATAATATTATTAATTTTTTTAATTTTGAAAAAGGCATGTGAATAAGTGCAGGGGAAGAGTAACTTTGGTATTATTCAAGAATTAGAAAGGAAGAAGTCCTGCTGTCAACACCAATTACTTATACAGGATAAAATTCAATTGCTGGAATACTACTCTTAGTAGTCCAATGACAAGAAGAAGGCGCATTCAGACAAGTAAAGGTATATCCAAAATTCATAGCAGAGATTGACCAAAGCACATCTTTATGACTTCAAAACTTGGCTGTCAACCATTATACCTGAGAGAAATACTGCTCTACTGAAAGGATGACACAGCAATTTTGTTTCTTTTTAATATATCCAATTATGAGGTATTTTTATTTAGTAAACCAGCATGAGAAAAATATTTTAAAAATATATAATGTAATATACATAGCCTTGTTCAATTTTTTCTTCAAAAAGAAATCCCTGCATTAGATTTAACAGTGCTCTTAAATTTCAACTAGATATCAACAGAAAAGCCATATGCTGTACTAACAATACCAAGTATGTAAGGAATCCAGATGATCTTTGCAAAATACTTTCAAACAATTTCTCCTGTAAGCAGTAAAATGAGCTTATGAGTAAATCTTCTAAATGTTGTAACTGAGTTAGCCCATTTAAGCAAAAGAACTGTCAGTTTAAAAAAATGAAAGGTGCCATGTTTCTTATATATCAGAGCTAACAACCTTTCGTTTATACTGTCTACTACATGAATATCACATAAGAACACTATCTCTGTGGGCACCGAGATGTATTTGATTCTACCTACCAGAGATGGATTTCCCTAGTCCCATAAAAATGTTTAAAGATCTATTTTGATAACTGAAATCTAATGAGATCATCAATCTCTATAAGATTATAATATTCCTAAATGAAATATTGTGAGATTTTGTGGAAGAATGCCAAAACTTCATGAATATTCAAACAAGAAAAGCATTTTTTTTTAAAAAGGCTCAACCATTAAATATCTACCCAGACACTACCCAGACCATGGACTATGTGTAATATTGAAACTACCAGTGAAAATAAAATTGGTAGTAAATAAAATTTAATTACAGTGGAAAAATTTTCAAGAGAGCAGGATAATGTAAAAATGCTGTGTGCTATGAATTTTGGGGACTTTTTGTAAACTTGTATTAAAGCAGACTTGTTAATGTTCACAAAATGATGAACTACAATTATTTATTTAAAACAAAGTTTTCCCCCTCACTTCCTTCAGTTCCTACAGAACCATGTAGCCCTGACTTGGAATTCGTTTACAAGCATATAAAATTGCTTATTTTGATGCTTCCATCAGAAAACAAAGATATACAAAGATCACTTATTATGCACATTATGTTTGTAAATATTCTTATTCTTTTACTATAAATTCAGCTCAATCTTTCTACTACAAAGCCAAAAAATAGAGCTTTCTGGCAAATTTTCTTTTGATCATTTAAAAAAGTGATGTGTTTTACTCATAGCCCATAAATGATTTTTCATTTGTCAAGACATGTTAACTGATAAACTCCACCCATATGAAAAAGTGCATACTGGGAACACCTGTCATTATATAAGTTTTAATGTTCTGAGAACTTGATGCAGAAGAACATATCTGATTAACCCAAAAAGACATTTGTAACACTATTTAGTACAGGGAATTTCTTACCTGAAACTCTGTTTCTGTGCTTCAGATCCACCAATCCAGAATGAATGGGAAATCGAATGGGTTTTCCTTTTCACACTTGTCTGTCAAAAAAGAGCAGCCAATCATCTTCAGCTTGGTGTATCTACTTCTTTTCTTGAACGAAATCCCAATATGCACACCTAATGCTGTTAGAAAGACAAGGAAACCTGTACAGCTAGCAGGATTCCAGTAGTCATTAGATCAGACGAAACAACGGATTGGTGGATCTAAGACAAGAAACTAAATTAAAGACAAGAAATTGCATTGTCCCATAACTGAATCAACCAATCCAGAGCAAACCATTTTGTTTTTTTCACCATCCACATGAAACAACTGACACAGTCCTAATATCTGGGCTGGTACAATAAACAAATCTAGTACTACATTTGAGACTAAAAAGATACACTTAACTCTTCAAAACTATCAGTTGGCAGTACAATAGTGGAACTATTCTAGCAAATCTGTAGAACATGTCCAGGATTCAAAGAGTTAACTTGAATGTGATCATAAAGATTTTCTGAGGGAAGAAACTCTTGAGTTTCAAAAGAGATCTGCTATAACTGAAAAGGCCAAGGAGAAAAGATGCTGCTTTTTGGACACATAGAACTAATTCATATCATTCTGAAATGGTACAAAGACATTTAACCCCCATGTGTTATAAAAGGAAGCCTTAAAAAAAAAGAAGAATCTTATTTAAATCAAGATTGGACAGTATAGAGAATTGGAAGCTACCAGTAAAGGTATACATAACTTACAGTAATTAACATAGTTAACATAGTTAATTACTCCAACTTAGTAGGAGTTACTCTGAATACCATAGTTAATAGACTGGGCTCCTAGCTAGTCTCCTGATCATCTGGAAAGTTACAAATGGCCGTATACAGATGCAGAGATATCATTGGAAGCAGTACAACTACGGTTTTCTTTTTTAACCATTTTGCTATTTTTAAAGGCTGAAATGCCAAATCACCTTTCTGTACTTAACACAATAAAAAAAAGCACTATCCAAAATTCATCTAATTCTGATTTCAGAATGTTGGAGGGGCCCACATCTGCTATACATAAACCAATAATTTGCTAAATTCTAAAGTTAGCACAGGCACAGTCCTTGCCTTCTGTTGTGACTAAAGCAATTAAGAGAAATGAATGTCATTGCAAAATTTCTCATGTCAACATTTGGCTCTGAGAGACGGAACAGGAAAAAGAATGTACACACAAAAACATACTTTTCATAGATGGATTTTACTATCATTTAAATTATAGAACTATATGGACACTTTGAAAATCTTTCTCCAGTAGGATTTATATGTAGCAGAGAAACTAAATTGCCAGATGCTTTCTTCTCATGAAACAGGTCTGTTCGCATTTGTGGAGAACATTTAGCTATTCACAACTATCCAGTATCCTCATGTTATTTTAAAGTAGTATTAACACACAACATAAAACTAGAATACAAGGCTACATGAATACTACTAGTGTCCAGCTCAGCTACAGGGCCTGTTCTAAACCAGACTTGCTTCCCATAGGGAAGCCTATCATTTGTTTTTCAGCAGTCTTGCTCCAGAGCCTGACATTGATTTGGGCTGAGAGGAAGCGATTAGCCCAACATCATCAAGCTGGCCTCCATGCCTAAGAGAGGAGCTAGAATCTCTCTGCTCTTACTCCAGCCCCATAACTATTAAAGCTTGCTGATTCTCATAGCAATAGCATAGTAAAACATCGATTTAACAGGTCCTCATTCAGCAAATAAAATCTTCAATCAGGCATCAGTCTGAAATAATTCATAAGTCCTTAGTATCTAAAGTAGTTCAGATGATTCATGCAAATCAATGTTAAATTACATTGTACATGTACAACTGATGTAAATTGCTGCAAATGATATACTTTCAGATGTAATTGACCTTTGGGATTAACAGACAGCTTCGCTCCCTACGAAAGGATCCATTAAATCAAGGTTTCAGCATGCACGTATTACCTCAGGTACTTGAAGTTAGACAATGTGCTACTGCAGCAATGGCTAATTTTTTCTGCTCGGGTGCCAAAAGGGCGTGTCCAGGAAAGCTTCCTGAAGCCTGGGGAGGGCAAAAATGACCCCCCCACCCTCCAGAAGGTCAAAAATTAGCTGCCGGAGCTAACTTAAAGCAACTCCTTGCATGCCCTCAGATATGGCTCCGTGTGCCACCTTTGGCACGTGTGCCATAGCTTCGCCATCGTAGTGCTACTGTATAACCTTTTTCTTTCCTGCCTACTAGGCTTTCCCAGATTAGAATAAAAAGTAGGTCAAAGTTAAAAAGAAGAATGACAACCTCAATTTGGGAGAGGGGGAGCTTTATGGACTTTTAAAAAACTTTTAAATGATAAATTACCCAGATTCATTAGAGGTTAAAGGTGGCTTCTAAATTTGATAAACGTATTCAAAGAAACTGAAGGCACTGAAGACATTTTAAGAAGCATGATAGAGGGAAAATAAAGAAACAGAACCCAGCACAAAATTTTATCTGACTTTATTTACACTTAGAAATAAATACTATTAGAACAACAATTTCCTACTCATTTAATAATCTCTCTTGTAGTCACATTAAAATAGTCTTTTGCAGAATGTTTTAGAGGGCTCTGTTCAATAACTTTCCTGGATGCATACAATCCAAGTACAGATAGTCTATGACCTATGATCACAATTAAGTACAGAATTTAGTAAGAAATTTGTTAAGTGAGTTTTGCCCCATTTTACGACTTTTCTTGCCACATTTGTTAAGCGAATCGTTGCAGCTGTTTAGTTAGTAACAGGGCTGTTAAGTGAATCTAGCTTCTATATTGACTTCGCTAGTTAGGACGCAAAAGATGGTCACATGATTCCAGGACACTGTACTGCATATTTTGTACACATCATAAATATGAACCAGTTGTGAAACATCTGAATGTAAATCATGGGGCTATAGGGATGCTGCAATGGTCGTAAGTGTGAAAATGGTCATAAGTCACTTTTTCTAGTGCCGTAACTTCGAACAGTAATTTTATTTTAACTATTTTAATTGTGCAGGGTTAAATGATCACTGGAAAAAATACAGAAAGAAGCAGAAATCTATTTCTCTCCCTTTCTTATTTCAGACTAGCAGTTTAATAATAAGGCTGCATTTAATTAAGAGCTAAATTTGTTGAACAGCAATGTTCCTATTCATTGAAGAAATATTATGGGGGGGAAGAGGAAGAAGGAAGAGGTAAAAAGAAATTTCATTTGCATAGCATTGGATATCTGCAGCATGCTTTAATATTAAGTTAAATATACACATTCAGAAGAACACTGAATCTCACAGATCTTATTCATATAAAAAAAAAACTAATAAAAATAACTCATAAACAAACAACTCATAACAAAAATATTCACAAACAACACTAAACAAGTTTATAAAGCTAGATACAAAAATTAGAGCTCTAATTCTTTTTTACTTGTGTAAATATTCACTTATGAATTGGAATATCCCAACAATCAACAACTGTTTTCATTATTCTTATATAATGGCATTATTGTTATTTATTGCTAGATACATTTAACTGGATGAATGTGGTACAGATTATAAATAAATAAAACAAATAAAGCAGACCCGGGAAACATGCAAAGGTGTAGGATTTCCACTGATAGATGCAGTTACAACACTGGACATTTACTATTACTTTAATGGTAACAAAAACCTTAGGAAAATAAAACAAATTTTAGTAGCTTGCATTAAAATTATCAGGTTTGCATTTGAACCTGATAACTAGAAATTGGCATTTCAAACCTGAATTTACAATGTTTGTTCTTGTAAAAGTAGAAGGACCTTAAATATCTGAAAATGTTTCAGAAATATCTGAAGAATTTCAGAATTATCTAATGAGAAACACAATGGAATGAATCACAGGTTAAGAAATGAAAGGTGAAATATTGTTTTTCTTTAATGGTGAAGCATATAGAAGTTACCAAGCCTTGCTATAATTTGTAGACTATATGTTAATCAGATTTTACATGGAACGTTCAAGTTTGAAGGGGCAAAATATTTTACAGACCTAGAATATGATCAGTAATGTTGGAAAAAATATTTAGAATTTGTTATCCTAAGTTGACACACTTAGCACACCTGATTTATACTAAGTAAAAAAAAAAGTATTAAAATATGCTATAGCTTAGTGTAGGCCAGTGATGGCGAACCTATGGCACGCGTGCCACAAGGAGCCATTTTAGAGGGCATGTGAGGCCTCCGGAAGGTAAAACTGAGGGATATCTTTCCCTGTGTAATCCTCCACGGGCTGACCAGGTCTGCAAACCATGGCCTCCTGGGCCAGTGGGGAGCTAGGAGTAATGCTTCCGCCTTCTCCTCCAGCACCCTCCTGATTACCCTCGGGATCAAGGGAAGAGGGGGAAAGGCGTATAGGAGTCTTCTCAGCTATGGAGTGTGGAGTGCATTTGCCCCCCCGCCCCTGGTGTTATGAATCTGAAGTAAAATCTCGGCAGCTGGCTGTTTAATAGTGTGATGAACAGGTCCGGGACTCGAGTCCCGAACCATTCTATCATTTCCTTGAACAGTTCCAGATGCAGGTGCCACTCCACGTAATCAACTGTGGTCCTGCTGAGCCATTCTGTCTGGACATTCGTTGTTCTCGAAATGTGCTCCACTCTGATGGAGAGAAAATGCTTCTCTGCCCAGAGGCCCAACTGCTCTGTCTCTCGCATGAGTGTTCTGGAATATATGTCTCCTTGACAGTTGATGTGGGTCTTGGTGGCTACATTGTCCATCAGGATGAGAATATGATGGCCAGTTATCTTGTCCTGAAACCTCTCAGGGCCAAGCAAACTGCCCTGAGTTCCAGACAGTTGACATTGTTTGCTAGGTCCTCCTGTGACCACTGCCCCTGAAAGTGGGCATCCCAGCTGAAGAGGCTGGCATCTGCTGTGATGATTAGGTGCTGGGCTCCTTGAAGGCAAAACCCGTTCATGACCCGGGATGCCCACCAATGGAAAGACTGTATGACTTCGTGTGGGACCAGAACCTTGGTGTTTGAATTGCTTTCTCCAGACCTCTGGTAAGGTAAGAGAAACTACTGTAAGGTCCTTGCGTGTAGACGCGCCCAGGGAACTATCGTGATGCACCATACCATCTTGCCTAAGAGCTTTGAGAGAAGGGCTAGTGGAACCCTGTGGTCCGCCCAAATCTGATTTACTAATGTCTTTATGCTATCCTGATGCTCCTGTGACAGGTAGACCTTACATAGCGAAGTGTCTATGATTGCCCCCAGGTGAGGCAAATAGGTGGTAGGAGTCAGATGACTCTTCCCGTGATTGGCAGAAAAGCCATGATCCTGAAGAATCTGGATTGTGACTTGTAGGTCCTGTCATCTGAATGTGGGAGGACTAGATTAAAATGTCATCCAGGTAACACTGGACTCGGATCAGTAGTGCCCTGATGTGGGCCGAGAGTGCTGCCAGGACCTTGGTGAACACCCTGGGTGCTGAAGATAGACCGAAAGGTAAGGCTCTGTATTGGTAATACTGACCCGTGTAATAGAACCATCGGAACCGTTGGTGTAATGGTAAGATGGGCATGTGGAGGTACGCCTCCATCAGGTCTATGGACGTTAAGAAGTCGTTTTCCTGGATGTTCTCTAAGATAGACCAGAGAGATTGGATATTGAACATCTTGTAAATGAGATAGTTGTTTAATCTTAATCTTTTTAGGACTAGAATTGCTCTCCACCCCCACTCCCCAAGGTTTTGGGAACCACAAATAGTTTGGAATAGAATCCTTGCCCCTGTTGACCCACTGGGACCCGCTGGATAGCTTGAATGTCCAAAAGGTGTTAGATTGCGATCTCTATGAGGCACTTCTTTGTGTTGTCTCCTGGTATGGGACAACGTATGAAGAAACTCGGAGGTGTGGAGAAAAATTCGAGTCTGAGGCCTAGTCTCACTGTGTTTAGAACCGAGATGTCTTACGTGGTTGTCTCCCATTGGTTCATGAATAGTGCTAGGCGGCTGCCAATGGGAGGGCCTGACCTGGGGTCACTTGTAGCGCCAGAAGAGACGGCTTCCAGAATCACATAATGGTTTCTTGGCCTAGAATTGCTGTTTGTTTATATCTAGAAATCTGGCTATGTTTGTTGATCAGTTCCCTATCGGAAACGTCTTTGGAAGTAGCCCAGTCCAGCCTCTGCTGGCCGAAAGGGGGTACTATGAACATAAGGCGAGGGCCATCGGTCCGCTCGCCTGTGTAGAGACAGCAGGATTTTCCTCCTGTCCTTGGTTTCTACCAAGATGGGCTCCATGGCCTCCCCAAACAGCTTGCCACCCATGAATATTGCAAGCCTCCATTTGGACTTGGCATCCGCCTGCCAGTTGCGAAGCCACAGCTGATGCTATAGCCCTGGAAGCGAATTTGGCTGCATCCAAGGTGGAATCAGCTGAGAATTCCGTCACCGCTATCAGTTTGCTGATATCTTGTTGAAGGCATTGGTCATCAGGTGGAATTCTAGTTTGCATATGGCAAAGCCAGACTAAGGAGGCTCTATTGAAAAGTGAGACGGTTGTGGTTGCTCTGACCGCCAAGGCCGCCACCTCATGAACCCTGCAAAGGGAAAACTCTGCCCTCCTATCCTCTGATTTCAGAGTGTCAGATGTTAAGGCTGCTACCAGCCCGTCTACTGTTGGTAATTGTAGCTCCTCCACGGAGTCTGTGGCTACATTATAAAATATCTTATTACTCCCATTTAGGTTGGGATATGTTTCTGGTTGGGGCCATTATTTCCGGACCGCGTCATGGAACAATTGTGGTGAGGGGACCTCCTTATTCTGCACAACTAGTTGTGTAAAGAGGAGCATATTTAAATCTGGTAGGCCCAGAGCAGCCTTTGATACACCAGATTTAGCTCCCATGTTGGCTGTGGTCTTGACCTTAAACAAGAGATGTTTGACGAAGGATGCGTGGAACAGCCCCGAGAATGCTGGGGGTTCAGGAGCCGATCCCTTATTCTCTGAAAGACTCCAATCTCTCTGGTCCTCCTCTCCAGAAATCCAATCTCTACTCTGTAGGGATGGAGTGGGGGAGTGAGACTCCCTAAAAATCCTCAAGTCTTCCAGATCTTGGGGTGCCAGGTGCTGGCTATGCTCCAGGGATGGGTCTGATGCCACAGAAGCATTCTGGTTTCCCTGTTGCAAGGATGTGACAAGTCCTTGTGTTAAGGATATCAAAAGCCTCATTTGCTCAGAAATCTCTGAGCCTTGAATCTCTCCTGGGCGGAGCCCCGCCACTGTGGGAGTAAAATGTATCTTCTTTGAATCAGGCTCCCATCCATTCTCTGCTGACAGGCTATGTGACTGTGAGGATTGCTGTTTGGAGCCCTCTAGCTACCAATTTGGGGGACTTATATGCCCCTGTTCCTTTGCTGTCTCAGAATGCCTTAAAGAGAGAGAGCTCTGCTAGCTCTCTTCATTCAGCATGTCTTTTAACCTTTGAGATTTCCTTTTCCAAGGCTTTTTGATGCCTCAGGGCATCCCTTTCCTCAGTTTTGGAGGTTTTCCTTACATGTAGGGCTTTTGCCCCTTTCTTGGCAGTTATTCTCCCACTGCCCACCTTTGATGCTGAGGGGCTTCTTTGTTCTACTTGGGGTTGTACCGAAAACCACCTTTCCCCCCCCCACTCACGTGAGCCACCTCGTGGCTTTTTGATGCAGCGGTATTCTCCATTCTTTGTTGCTGCTGTGCTGGGGATTTTCCGAACGCCTGCTGGGGAGGCGCCAGGATGTCTCTGCTGATGAAAGCGTGCCAACCGTCAGCTTGCCTGGGATGAACTGGAAATGGCAGCTGGGCGGAGAAAATTAGATCTCCAGCCACGTTGTTCCGGCGGCTGTGCTGATCAGACCAGGTAGCCAGCAACACTCGTTGCAGTGGTTGTACCAACAAGAATGGGCAACCAGCTGTTTCTTTGTAGCAGCAGTGTCGGTCAGACCAGTTAAGCCAGCTAATTCATTGCAGCAGCAGCTGGTCAGACCGGGTAGCTAGCTGGATCCTTCCAGTGGCTTCCTAGCCCATCCGAGCATTAGCATCCTTTAAAATCCACTCCAGTGTCAAAAACAGCCAAAATCCAAGTTGCGCAACTACGGCGATCCTTTAAAAAGCCTTTCTAGCGCCAAACAGCTGATCTTCAGCTTTCCTGCCTTGCTGCGGCAACTACGTGGAGCGCTCTTTGAAGCGTGCCATTTCCGACTCTCAACTGTTTGCCTTGGTCTCTCTAGCGCTCAACAGCTGACTTTTGCAAATAAATGAAACAAAACCAAACTTTCATCCAATTTGCAGTGCGCCCCAGAAGTGTCGCTTCTAAAGTTGCTGCCTTCCACTCCACACAGCTGCTCTTAAAGAGACAGGCTGTGCTTCTCAGCCACCCCAGAAAAGCTGAATTAAACCACAAAAACAATGCTAAATCCCTCTACTGCTGACTCTGAGAATCCAAAGTAAGTTAAATCCCTTTGCTCTGAGTAGCTTTACTATACACATCTCTCTCTGATGAAGACTGAATCAAACTGGGGTTCAGTCAGGAGAGGCGTGGCAGAGAAGTTTAATGGATTCAGTCTCTAAAAGGAAGAAGGCGGAGTTAACACCCATATTTTGGATTCTCACGTCAGTACATGTAAATATTCCTATGAGGTAGATATTATCAGAAAGAGATTGGTATATCATAATCAGTTGGGATCTTTCCTCTACAGCACCACTTCAATCAGAAATTAATGGATGATCCCAGAAATTCCCTGTAATGATACAGGAGCCTTTTGAACAAACTTCTATGTGTCGTAAGAAGGAATCCCAGATAGGAACAGGGTGTGACTCATTTGCCCTAAAAGATATTTGATAAGACGGACTTCATTCCTGTTGGTGTCTGTCACCATTTCAAACTGAACTCAAAAAGTTAATGAGATTTTCTCAGACAAGAACTATGCAAGACAGTTTGTAAAATTGGGGCGTCAATACTGGAATAGGATATGATAAAAAATATCTTGGCAATTTTTTAATTAAGGAGATATCTAAGTAATCACACAAATTTAATGTGATCCCACTCTCCATTGTGTAAATTCCTGTAATTGTTTTAAAGAGGCAATTAAATCTTCATGAATAAACGCACTGTATCTTCATATTTTCTGTATTTAGTTTGGCCAACAGCTTGGCCATCATTCTCAGTCAACAAATATATGGGTAAAAATGGCAGCTATATTTAAACGTTTTCTTGAGTCTCCCACTTTTTTCAGCAGTAGTTTATGTTTTCTATGCTAGAAAAGCCTTTTTAAGGTTTTTCCTTTATTCTCTTTGTAAAGCCAAAACAAAACAAATACAATTCAATGGTATGTTATGTTATGACACACACACGCACACATTTTAACAGTCAATCAGTAATGGTAAATTATGTTACCTAACATCTTCTGCTAGATTCATTCTTCTTCTCTGATTACAACTTTACACAAAGTAAAGCCTGGTGCTTTAAAGGGTAACAGAATATTCAATTATAAAACATGGTATTTCATACTTATATAGATATATGTTGACATCATACTAACAAATTCTTTCACAAGCTATTTTTCATATTCACAGAGCCTTCAACCGATATAAACTAATGTCCCAAGCTAAATAAGAAATCTACTAAGGACTTGGGATAAAGACAAGACTGTAAATCTAGTAGCATAGTCCATTTAAATTATTTTGACTTGGCAGTCAAAAGGAAATACAAACTAGGTATCTGTAAGTATTTTTTTCACTGTGAAAACTGGACTCTTAAATTTCTCCTCCAAAATATTGAAATAAATCTCACCAAAATGAAGATGTAAGAATTCACAAGAGGTCTTTCCAAAAATTAGCATTTATATTTGTTTACCAAATACAGATAGCATAATATAATTTGAACCAAAAACCAGAAAAAGCATCAATAAATAGTTTATATAGTCTATACCAGGGTCCCCAGTCCCCTGGTCATAGACCACTACTGGACTGCAGCCTGTTGGGAACCGGGCTGCCAAAGAGGCAGGTAAGCGCACAAAGCTTCATTTGCACATGTGCAGGATTTAAATTGCACACAAAACCATTTCCTCCTGCCGCTGAAAACTGCCACCACTGCCAGTCCACAGAACCAAAAAGATTGGGGACTCTGGTCTATACTACCCATATACCTTGTTTCCACGAAAATAAGACAGGGTCTTATTTTCTTTTGACCCCCAAAGAAAGCCTTATTTTATTATTTTTGAGGTGCAGGAGGTGGTGAGCGTGGTCACCTCATGGCTGCTGCTGTGTTTTGGGGAGGGCTTATTTTCGGGGGACGGTTTATTTTAGCGCATGAGCTCAAAAGTCTGATTGGGCTTATTATCCAGGGAGGTCTTATTTTCAGGGAAACAGGGTAGCTTCTTGTGTATGTATATGTGTATATTCACACCTGTATGCATATGCATATCCCCAAACACAATTATACATATATTAACAGTCTGCTAGTTAGAAAAAGTATTATGTGGTTTGGCCTTTGGTCCATTAATTAATTAATTAAATAAATATATTTTACCCCAATTCAACATCCTATCCGAATTCCCTTTAATTTAATCAGGAACGATAACACTGGTGACAAATTAGAACTCTCACTCTGATTGGAAATAATTTTTAAAAACATGTTCCTCTATATAAGCAAATAAAGCTACTGATCCCATCACCAAAATCTACCTTCTTTCTATAAAAGTATGAGAATTAGAACTTCCCTTTTAGGTTTTCACCAGATTGAAAACTTTCAAGAATGTTACTTTCTTTTTTAGACTATCAAAGCTATGACCTAAAGTTAAATTTCTAAATCATTGAGGGAGGAGGAGGGGTTGCTGAACTGAGACAAAGCCACAGAAATAATATAAATTAATTGTTTTATAGCTGAGGGGCACACAGTTGCCTTTGCCACCTTTACAATCACAAAGTAGGGCAGACGCTGCATCATTTAAAAGTATGCAGTAAAAAAAACCCTCTTCAATAGTTACATAAAGTACTATGAGCATATACTGTTAAATTTTGATTTTTATGTCAGTAGGTATCTGAAAACGTATTCATGCAGAAATTCTTGTCTTCCTTCAAAGATTTATCCAATACAATGTAAAATATGACAAATACAGGCTAACACACTTTATAAACTTGAAACTTCATTCCCACTAGAACAGTAATCACATTTGATTACCCTGGAACCTTTTTCCAAGTCTCAAATTTTATCTGCTTTCACAAATGACTGGAGGTTTTTTTGTTTTTTGTTTGCCTTGAATTGTTATATTTTATATTCAGTATTTTTTTAAAAAAAACTCATGCAACATTCAACCGGAAGGATGTATGGCACTGTCTTTCAACATGCACCCAAGCCATTTATCTAATTAAAGATTTCTATTTAGATTTTTTTTTTTAGAATCCTCTCCTTTCCCCTCATTTATTCATTCGAAGTCATTGCTGCTAGTCTCATACATCCTCTCCCATTATTGTTTTCGAAAAGAAATAGTGACGTTACCTAAACAGAATCTCCAAGTCTGCCCCGTTTGAAAGAAATCGGGGAATGGAAGCCATATAAAGCAAAAAGAGTTCATGAAATTGCTTTTGCCATGAAAACCATATTCAGCAGAAAGTGTATGTATGCCTGCGTGTGTGGGCAGGACAAGGAGAAAAGACATGGGCAATCCCATTCAAATTCACAATTGTTTTTACTGAAACTGCGGAGCAAATACCTTAAAATACGATTTTATTCTTGTAACGTTAACATGAAGCTTACAAGGCTATACATTAGGAACATTCTCTCATCAGACTCATTATTATTATATTATTAGCACATGGTGTTGTTACATTAGCCAGGAGACCACAATGCTATTGCAGAGAATACTTTGACTGCCAATTTACCACCTCTGTGGTAGGAGATGCTCAGGCACTTCCCAAGGTGCGCCACAGGAGGGCGACCTGCTTCTCACCAGAAAGACAGACAAGTGACTCTTCCTGCAACATCATCCTAGTCTCCTCATAAACGGGCATCCCAACTGGGAAGGTTCAGAATTGGCAAGAATTTGACTGACTGCAAGGGGAGCGCCAACTCGCCACCCTGCTAAAGTGGTACGTATAATATCTACTCATATAGAACATGCTTTCAAACTTCTAGGTGGACAAGAGCGTAACAGATTAACAGAGTTGGAAGGGACCTTTTAGGTCATCTAGTCCAACCCCCCTCCCAAGCAGGAGACCCTACACCATTTCTGACAGATGAGGCGAGTGACGGGAACTCAACCAGACACGCAGTGTTAGGACTCGAACCGCTGGAGCAGAAACCATCTCCAGAGTCATGAAGCCACTGAGATCTCGCCTCTTATCAGATTCATATAAAACTAATTGAAATAACTAATTGAAATATTCTTTTTTCTTGTTTTCATTCCTGGGGCATTATTATTCTATCACCAAATTAGCCTCTGGACTCCGGTACAAGGATCAGTTTTGCAGGAAATATTATGCTATTTTCTTTTCTCCTGACAATTTAGCAAACAAAATAACACAGTTAGGTTTTCTTTCATTGAAAGTGGCCTCATCGTGATATGACACCTGCATTGGACACCTTTTTTTCTGCTTTCTTTCTCCCTCCAATCCATAACGTATTTCCTTGTGGCTGCTGAAATGTACAGCTACAAACATGTCACTTTACCAAGTACACAATCAAGTTCTCTCTTTAAAATTTCCTGAAAACCTCTCTTCATAGATTCTGTTCATTAATGACCAGGTGGCTCAATTATATATGCAGTTTGTGGCCATCACAAATCCCGAATCAGCCCAAATCAGAAGGGGAGTGGTCCAAAATAAACAAGGAAATAAAAATAAGGACATTTTGCCAAGATTCGGGCTATTGAATTGGGAGATCCTTGGCAAGTTGCAAGCTGTCAGTAGCTGAACATATGTGAGAGAAGGGCAATTCAGTGTCGGAATATACCTGGGGAAGGCGAGCATTGGCAAGGCTTCAGCCACTCTATCGCATGGAAAAATCTGATGCTGGCTGAGAGATCATTAAAAAAAAACAACAGATGCACAGAATGGGGCAGGTATCTCAGGTGTCTTATAGCAGTTTTCAAAACGGCCAGGTCATTAGAAGCTTCTGTTTATGACGCTTTGAAAAAGCCCCAATCTCTCCAGGATGAATCAAAAGGAACTAATCGTCTTTGATGGCAAAACAGCCCTAACTCTAACATCCCAGTTTGCTAACTGGAGCACCTATATTGCATTTGGAGACTTGGTGCTCGGCGTGGGTTGCTGGCTGTATCAACCATCCTATGTTTACTGCATTGTGAGATGGCAACTCAGACAGATGCTTATACAGGTTGTCATGCCCCAGCATATAACTTTTATATACTGTTGTTGCTCTCTAGCACCATCTAGTGGCCAAAGAGACAAATACCAAGTATATTGTTTGAAGCTAACCCCACCCCATTACCAGTCAGCCCGCACTCTCAAAACAAGTGCATGCTGGGAAGCCAGACTCCATTTCCTTTAGCATTTGGAGAAGGCAGAAGCACAAAGAAGAATCCATTTTAATCTGCGGCACATGGTCATCCAAGGACAAACCCACATCGCACACACAGAGCATTGCTGGTGAAATTTAAAATGTTTGTGTTTTATTAACTGCTATGTTCAGCAGTAACTCAATACTGTTTATCTTGTATTTGGTTCTCATTGTATGTATCCTTATTTTCCCCAGTTTCACCATATCCTGTTCTTTCAATAAAGCATTCAGATCGACGCACACAGTCTGTTTTATTGGAGGATAGGTGGGTTTAGCTGCATGTCGAGCTGCACACAGACTAACGTGTAGTGGGGACAGCACAGCTGGAACCCACTAGGAACCAGTGCAACTCACCCAGGAGAGCTGTTACACTCACCTTGCTGCATTCTAGACCATCCGTAGCTTCTGAGTAGCCTTGATGTAGGCTGACGGCCATAGTTACAGCCAGTCACTTCCCTTCCCTACCGGTTTGCAAATGTGAGCGCGCTTGCACGCTCCACCTCTGTGCATGCGCGCGGTGTTTCACGCATGCACGTGGCATCAAAATGTGCAGAAGAAGGATAGTATAAAGCTGGAGCGGGCAAGTGGACCGGCCCACCTACGATTTCTGCTACCGGTTCTGGTGAACCGGTCCGAACCGATAGTATACCAGCTCTGGTTATAGCTCAAGCAACTTTCTGGCTGATATGGATAAATATGAGTCAGAGATAGTTGCTTACTTTTTCGCTGCACTCATTCAGATGAGAGGTTCATGTGCAAGATTAACATGGGGACAAGGTTGTAAAGACGAATGAATGTTCCTTTTAAGTGATGGATGTGGCCCAGGGTCTCCTAATGAAGAAGGAAAGAAAAAAAAACATGATAGGAAGCCAATTTTTTGGAGTGTCCATCATGGAAGGATGGTGAGAAGCGTCTCCAGAAATACAGACAAAAAACAAAACAAAAACCCTGTTGAAAGATGCTTAATGTGCAATTGGGGTAATGAAGATCATCCGTTTTGCCTGCAACTTTTTCAGGATTTGGTTTAAAAGACGGGGTTGGCCATCTCTGAAACTCCATGGAGGGAAAGTGTCCAAAATGTTGGTAAGAAAAATCCAACTGGCAAAACTAAAGTCGGATTTCATTAAGAAAAAAAATATTACGGATATGACTAAAAAACAGCAAATCTAATTTCAGAGGTTAATCAAGGTCCTTGCGAGGGAAATTCAGCCCAGTCCAAAAATAATTGGAAATCTGAATAGGGAATATTGCAGAGTAGAATAATAGAATAATAGAGTTGGAAGGGACAATGGAGACCTTCTAGTCCAATAGTTGTCCAATCTCTTCTTAATAACCTCCAGTGATGGAGCACCCATAACATCTGGAGACAACTCATTCCACTAATTATTAATATAATTCCATTAATTATTATGTCAGGAAATTCCTGCTTAGTTCTAGGTTGCTTCTTTCCTTGATTAGTTTCCACCCATTGCTTCTTGTCCTGCCCTCAGGTGCTTTGGAGAACAGCTTGACTCCCTCTTCTTT
>JANHFT010006453.1:33225-49445 GCA_032467955.1 Pseudoxenodon macrops
TCTCTCTCTCTCTCTCTCTCTCTCTCTCTCTCTCTCTCACTCACTCACACACACACACACACACACACACACACACAAGCACACAGAGACAGACTTGAAAGGGACAGGCTGTGCTTTGCTTCTATCGTAAGCACATGCTTCCCACAATTGCCTGTTTTTTTCCTAAACAGCACAGACAGGTAGGGGAGGGGCAATTCCGATGGGCCGCATGGCTTTCTGCCTCATTGTAGCAGGAGCTTAAGCAACAGCCATGGAGCGCAAGCCCTGGTCGCTGCTTGCTCCATAGCCAAAAGGTGAGCTGAGGAACAAAGGGTCCCCCTGCTGAAAGGTTGCCTAGCGCTTTGGGCAGAGCTGGGGTTTCCAAGAGTGCACTGGAAATATCTCCAGGCACCCAGAGAGACAGACTTCTGGCCTTTGCTGGATCAGGTGATCGAGGTTAATGGGCCAAGAAGCCATCAGGTGATCACACTCACTGCCTCCTACAATAAAAAAAAGACCCCCGAAAATAAGGCCAAGTGTTTATTTCGGGGATCAAAAGAAAATAAGCCCCTGTCTTATTTTCAGGGAAATATGGATATGTATGTATTTATGTATGTACCGTGTTTCCCCAAAAATATGACCTGTCCCGATGATAAGACCAACCCTGCTTTTTGGGGTGGGCATAAATATACGCCCTCCCCCGAAAATAAGCCCTCTTGAAGGGATGGGCGGGGCTAGCATAGCGGGCAGCCCTTCCCTTTCCCGGTCAGCCAGGGGCAGCTGGACCCCTTAAACTGGAGCCACGGATCAGCTGAGCTGATCCGGAGCTCTCTCTACCACCCCCCAGGGTTTTTGGCGCTCACCCGCCTCCCATCCATTTCCCCTCGCCTAAAAACTCCCACTCCACTTGCAAGAGAGCAGCTGCCTGGCACCTCTTGGCAAGTTGTGCCAACCCAGTGGGCAACCCCACCTCCGCCAGGCATTGCAGGTCTCCTACCCATTTAGCGATGATAAGCAGCGGGCAGGACCCCTGCCATGCCCGGCGAGGGGGAGGGGGAAGAGACGGCAAGGGAAGCTTAGCTTGCTGTCTCTTGCTTAGCCACCCGCCCCCTTTAGCGAAGCAATTTTGGGGGTGGCAGGTGGGGGTGGGTGGGCCTCGAGACACGCGTCTTACCTTTCCACCCCATCGCATTCCTCGCCGTTCTGTCCAGAGAAGCCCGTTGCAAAAGAAAACCTCGCGAGTTCAAAAATTTTCTTTTGCGACATGTCTCTCAGAATTGTATTGCCTTTTGAACCTGAAGCGCTGCACAGCATTGTTGTTTAACAACAATTTTTTGTCTATTAAGATGTGTGTGTGTGAGAGAATCTGTCTATCTGTGTCTATCTGTTTGTCTAATTTACTTATAGCAAATATTTCTCTTCCATCGTCAGATTAACCATTTAACAAACAGTGTATAATGTTACAGAATATGAAGACAAAAAGAAATGGCTATAATACGCCCAAAACTGGTTGATTTGACCTAAAATCAACTATACTTAAAAAAAGTTCCAAGCTTTAATAGCTGGAATTAAAAAGGAGATCACTTTTTTAATCATTTGACTAACGTCCTTTTGTGTTCTCTGGTTAATCCCATCCACTTACCGTAACTGTTTGACTACAAATCTTTCCTGATACATTTATTCATTATTACAATTTATTCTGTACGTTTTCTGAACATTTTGGTAGACTAGAAAGAACATCCAAGTTGTTAAGCAATTAAAATATGTGTTCATTAATCACTGTAAGATTGCATGGACCTTGATCTCAATTTTTAATGATAACCTGAAGAGCAAAAAAAAAGGATAGATTCAAAGTAATCCAGCTCTGTCATATGGAGCTGTTGTTTAAGCCATTTTCAGATTGGGCGACTTTCATGGCCTTATGATGGATTGTTGCTTCTGTGATTTCTTTTGACTATCACTAATTGTTAGAACTGAATAGAATTCCTTCGGTAGTCTTATTTGCATGAACTGAATAGAGAGAGGAAGCACTAGGCTAATAGCAGATATTGAAAATTGTTAATAGTATTTTAACACTGTGAATAGGGAAAGATGTCTGCTCCGTTTTCTTTGTTCCTTTTACCTAGACCTACTGCTATAACTTCTCCAGTCAATACTAAATTTATCCTTTTTTTGTCCATGGTGTCAGATAGGTTCCATTAAAAATACACATTTTCCCTTGACATTTCAGAATACACGGATTTTTTTTTTTGGCTGAACTTGCACTATATCTCATTAATCTCTCTTTGCATGCATTTTTACAAACTTCTCATGGTGCTTCAGGGGATAATTTGGAAAGGGTCCAGTTTTTAAACCTTCACTTTGTCAGAAGCAGTGTACTGTATTGGAGAAATGTCTTGAACTCTATTCTGAAAAGAAAATAAAAGCATGCTGAGGACAGAAGGGACAAATATGTGAGCTCCTTCTTCATGACTTAACGTACTGTTTTGAATATGTAGATAAATGTTAGCTTTTCTACCTTTCTATTTGTGTGAAGTGTGTTCACGTTGACTTTGAGTGTTGAGCGCAACCCTCTTTCCCCCTTTTGATTACTGGATTGAATAATTATGTGCCATTAAGTCATTATTGATTCTTAGTGACCAGATAGATTAGATTTTTTTTCATGTGTCCCTAACCTAGTCTTTCAGATCTTCCAATGGTGTATTCATTGTATCCATTGTCTCTGTAACTGAGCCAATCCACATCTATGGAGATTCTTAGTCATCTGGGTCATGGTTGTCCCAAAGGTGCTTTTTCAAAAGGCAATTGGAATTTGTTTTTCCTTGAAGACTTTTCGCTTCTCAACCAAGAAGCTTCTTCAATTCTGACTAAATGGTGGAGGATGGAAGTATTTAGATTCTTTACAGTCATGTGGTCATTAGCGCTCTTTCTGAGAGACATTGAGGCCACTTGGAGGTTTTACTTGTGTCTTCAGGGTCATCTGAATAGTGCAAATGGGTCTGAAGCCTTCTTGGAACTTGGCGCTGAAAAGACTGTGTTAAACAGGAGATAGGTAGTGTTGTATCCTTTTAGATTCTCACGAGTCTTCTCCAATAGTTCAAAAGCATCAATTCTCTTCTGATCCTGCTTCTTCAAAGTCCAGTTTAATTCCATGGAGTGTCACAGGGAATATCATGCCTTGCAGAATTCTGGTCTTTGTAGATATAAACACATCATGGTATTTGTATGCTTTTTCTAAAGCCTTCATGTACAAGTGCTAGTCACTGGCATATTTCTTGACTGCTTGTTCCTTTATTGTTGATGGTTGATCCTCAAAGGCAGAAGCTATCCACCATTTCAATATCATCATCATCATCATCAAGTTTAAGGCCAGTTGTTCTACCTGTTATCATTAGTTTGATCCTCTTTAAATTTAGTCTGATTTTTTTGCTATTCTCCTTTAATTCCATTACTAGAGCTTGCAGATCCTTTGCATTTTCAGCTATCGAAGTAGTGTTATCATCATAGTACAAGTTATTGATATTTCTTCTTCCATTTTTAAAACCATCCTCATCTTCTTCCAACCCGCCTTTACTTAATAATATATTCAGCATATAGATTGAGTAAATAATGGAAGAGCATATAACCTTTTGTCACTCCTTTGCCAACACGGAACCAATCTGTTTTACCGTGATCTGTTTATATTGTCTGATCTGTTTGTATGATCTGACTCGTATATTGTCATGAGGACAATGAGATATTTTGGATTTCCCATTTTTCTCAGCACTCTACACAGCTTGATGTGGTTGACAGAATAAAAATAATCAATGAAGCACAGAGATTTCCCCTTCTTTTACAGGATCCTTAACTCCATAAAGAACTGTTCCTCTTGTATAGTTACTATTAGATTTAAAGGCATAAGTGAAGCAGCAGATTTTCCTATGGTTTGCAGTAACAAAGATTAGGAGCGATTATGTTTTTTTATTCAAGGCGCCATGCAGCATCACCTAAAATGACTTGGTGCCAAATCAAATTGGCATATATTAACCTCCTCCTTGTTTTTATTTAGTATATTACAGTTATACAAAACCAGCAGCCTTGACAGTCATGGACCAGGGCCCTATTTCCTCTTCCTCAAGGGAAAAAGGTTCCAGAGATCATAGCATTGAAGTTGATGTATTGCTGTGATAAACATGCTTTTTTTCCCAGTGGATCAAATGTCTTTAGGCAAAGGAAGAGTCATGGAAGTGGAAATAAAAATCTAACTGAACTATTAAGAGCCGTGGTGGCGCAGTGGTTAGAGTGCAGTACTGCAGGCTACTTCTGCTGAATGCCAATTGGCTGCAATTTGGCAGTTCAAAACTCACCAGGTTCAAGGTTGACTCAGCCTTCCATCCTTCTGATGTCAGTAAAATGAGGCCTGAGATTGTTGGGGGCAATATGCTGACTCTGTAAACCACTTAGAGAGCACTGTGAAGCAGTATATAAGTCTTAAGTGCTATTGCTATTGCTATTAATAAGGTTACAGTTATCAGCTAAACCTATGTCTTGTCTAATTTACAGAAATACAAGCAAGATTATTTCTGTTATATAACTTAAGTTCAAAAATTACACCCAGAACAAATATCTCCACAGAGATTGTAGTAGTATAAGTAGTCTGATGGCAATTGGCACCCGGATTGCATCACTAAAGGAAACTATAGAAAAATTAGTTGTAGAAATAAGAAATATAGACGTTAATTTAGGGAAAGACAATCATTGGAAGCCCATGTAAAGTCCCCCCCCCCAGTCTATGGTTTTATTTGCTATGATTTTAAAATATTTTTTCAAAAACTGTTAACTATGGATACTTTTTCATGAGAGCCTTTTTTCTTTCTTGCAAATTGTATTGATTTCAACACAATATACTCCAATACCAGATTCCATTATTGTACTGCAGTAGCAGCCTTGATTGTACCTGACCATAGGCTTCTCTAGAGACTTCTGTTTCAATGAAATATGAGAAAAGTAGAACAAGAGATTGCTTTGCATTGTGTATCTTTTGACATATTTGGATTAGGTCAGAAAAGCCTTACATATTTACAAATATTACCTTCCACTCTTTGTTCCTTTAAGAAATAGATCAATCACACACACAAAAACTTAATTTTCTGATGTTCTGAAATTATAATACAAAATATATGAAATAAAAATATTAACTGTTTCTATTCTACAATTCTCCATAATTTTTAAATAATCCAATGAATGAACTCTGTTTTGGTCCAAAGATATTGCAAATGTGTGTTTTTGTTAATTTATAGCCCAAACTACAGCCTTATTTGAAATGGTGTTAAATATTTATTTTATTTCCTTCGTGCTTGATTTTTTTTTTTTTAACCAAAAGTGTGCGGGGCATTGACCTGAATTAAGAGAGATATTAAACTTTTCACCTTTGTGTGAAATTAATTTCACTAATATCAGTTTTGGGATTGTTGCATTTTCCCAAGAATATCAGTCCCATTAAGTAGAACAGATCAAGAAACCAACTCCATAAGAATGCTAAAGCTACTTTTATTGAGAGTGGCTATAATAACAGAATTGTACAAGTCTGATTAAACTTCTTATAGGCCAGTGAATCAGCGAGGCATTTTCCTGAAATATTATCTCATTGCTCTAAACTTAAAAAAATGCTTCAACTTAGGTAGCTTCAACTTTTTCTTAGGTAGTTGTTTTTGCACATTTCTGCCAACACCATTTTACTTACACACTATAAGGAGGAACAAATTACGGTTTTTATTTTAGATTATGATTTGTTTGTTTATTCATGTCAGAAGCATCACAATGAAAATAAGGCATAGTGTATAACATAAAATTTAAAATATATGCACCAAAGACAAATTCCTTGTGTGTCCAATCACACTTGGCCAATAAAGAATTCTATTCTATTCTATTCTATTCTAAGAGACAGAGAAAGGCCTCAGTGAGAATGATCCATGCAGGAGGGTCATCCCAAAAAAAAATCAGTCTTATCTTTCAGCCTCATCTCATGAAATGAATTGTTCTGGCATTTGAACTTTTACACTTTCCATTCCTGGGCCCTCCAGATGTGTTGAACTAAAACTTCTGGGATTGTTGGAGATTAATACATATGAACTATGGTTGAAGGTATTGGATATGTCTACTTGAATGGGTGGGAAGGATTAGGGGTGAGATGATAGCAGTATTCCAATATTTAAGGGGCTGCCACAAAGAAGACGGGGTCACCATATTCTCCAAAGTTCCTGAAGGCAGGACAAGAAGTAATGAATGGAAAGTAACCAAGGAGAGAAGCAACCTAAAATTAAGGAGAAATTTCCTGACAGTTAGAACAATTAATCAATGGAACGATTTGCATCAAGAAGTTGTGGGTGTTCCAACATTGGAGGTTTTTAAGAAGAGATTGGAAAACCACTTGTCTGAAATGGTATAGTGTTTCTTCCTTGAGCAAGGGGGATTGGACTAGAATACCTCCAAGGTTCCTTCCAACTCTGCTATTCTGACTGAAGATGGTGTACAGTACCATTCATTCTATCTGAGATAATGGAACCTAATACAACATATGCGTTCTGAAAGAAGCAAAGTCCTTTATTGTTTAAGGAATGAGGAGAGTAGGCTGTTTCAGCAAGGAAAAAGTACTCTCCCATAGGACTGTGTATGTTCCAGAAGTTTTTTCTTCTTCTGATCCCTCAGCACTACACCACTCTTCAAACAGCCTCATCTCATTATTGTTATTGCTCTTGCTCTTCAGTACAAACCCAAAGTTGCAATCCTTTAAACAGTCGCATTAAGGATGTGCTGATTTAATGATCTGATTAATTAAGACAGAGGCTCTTTTTCAGACTCAGGTGGAAGCCTGAAAGATGATGTGTGTGTGCTTTAATAAATAATAGAGAGAAATGCTCATGCTTGTCCACAGGCCCAGAGCACTTCTTCTTAATCTCATTTAAAGCCTGCACAGCCCTATTTTCTGGAGACACAGACAATCTATACCTGTCTATTAGAAACAATCCTATTAATTTCCAAGGGCCGTATTCTCAAGGAGGTCTACATAAGACCATGGTCTCAAAAGCTGAACCCTATGGAGCCCCTGTGCAATCTGACATACTCATTCAACCTGGGGGTCTCCAACATGAATAAGTGTAGTTCTTATAAAGATGCTTCATAGGTGGGGTACATTTGGGATTCTAACTGATGAGGAAGTCTGGGGCTTATAAATAAGAGTGGTTTCAACTCACCCAGCTGTCCTGTCCAGCTGGTTCAAATTAAGTCCTAGATATGACAGCCTCCAACCATCTGGCAAAAATATTTGATATTCAGTAGGAATCAGGCCATTATCACAGTCTGGAGGAATGTCCCTCCCCCCCCAACATATCATTTCTCTGCTCCAATAACTTCAGTGCATCAGTCTCTCCAAGCCTCTTGTATGGCTGATGGGCTGCATTCAGCTTCATATGTTTCAGACTGTGTAGAACTGCCATGGATCGACTTGTGTTTAAAGCCCATTGTTTTGGCAGTCCATGGAACTATTTATTAGTCCTTTTTTCAGAATATTTCCCCCAGCCTTTTATCCCCAGGTTGCTTTGTTGTTGTTGTTGCCATAGGAACCCAACCAGCAGGAATATGATAAAAACCATGATTTGACTTGCTTGCAGTTCAAACATGTCTGTGTGATTTGAAATTCACTCTCTAGGTTATTTGAATATGGAAAATATTTAATTAGGATTGATTTTTCCCCCCTCTCTTTTTGTTTTTGATCAGTTGTATAAATGGGGACATCAACTTCTTTAACCAAAGCATTTTTTGTAGATTATGAAATGCACGAACTGTTCTGTGCACACAAAGCAATCATTTCCCTTGTGTGGAGCTGTTATGTAAGGACTTTTGCAGAGATGCAGTAGTTTTACTGATGGGCTTATTTTGGGATTTATGTATTCCAGAACAATTATTTTATCAATATAATCTCTGTTCTACTGCTTATGTGTTTCTTCTGCTTTTTCTTTTGCTGTAATCAAGGTTACTTTATTCTCTTAAGAAAACCTAGGGAGTTGTAAAAGATGGAAAATGCTCAAAACCAACACTGATTCAGGGCAATCAAGTGTCTGAAAATCCAGTTTAAGAGCTGCTGTTAAATTAAGGTTGTATTAATCTATATAAATCTGCTTGTCGTTCTTGAAGCTTCAGTTCTCACTCCCTACAGCAGGAATGAGCCACTTTGATCAGCTTGATGGCATCTGGTTTCCTGGTATTTAGGTCATTTGAAACCTTTAACTCATTGTTTTCCAGATTGGGAAAGTTTAGGACCTGCGAAACTTAAAGTCCCAGAATTCCCTAACTATCATGCTGGCTGTGGAATTCTGGGAGTTGAAATTCACATAAAGTTCAATTTAAAAAACATTTATTTAAATTATGCTACTTCTTCCATTGGCAGAATATGACACCTTTGCAGGAGGGGAGGTCATATTTTAATGGCTGGTATGTCTCCAACAATCTGTCAGTTTAAAGTCCTGCTTTGGGGAGGGAGGGAGGGAGGAAGGAAGGAAGGAAGGAAGGAAGGAAGACTAGTTCACAAGATGTACTGTTATAGTGTGTGAATTTGCTGCTGACAAATGTTAAAGATCTAGTAGAAAAAAACAGTCACTAAATCATGGGTGTCAAAGTCACCATGTCACATTGCCATCACATGACTTTTCATGACATTTTTTTCCTTTGCGGAGCTGAGGTGGGTGTGGCCTATGCGTGACGCATCCAGCCCACAGGCCGCCAGTTTGACACCCCTGCACTAAATGATGGGACTCAGTTCTTAGTCTGTGAATTTTGGTTTTCCCCTTCTTAAATCACATTGCTTTCTCCTGAAAAGAAATGAAATCAATTAAATGCAAAACATGTCACTGATAGGTTTTATGTACTGGGCAGGCAGCCATTTTCCCCACATTTGTGGCAGATTTTCTAAATTATTAGCAGGAACTAAAAATCAGTGCAATTGAGTTAGGGTCTCTGTGTCAATGCATGTCAGCAGCATTCAGGCAACAAGAAGTCAGTTGTGATGTCCTCTGTCTCTTGATCTGCCCTGGAAGACTGTGTTGTGTTATTAAAATTAGCTCTGTGATCACTTTGGCTTCAAGTTAGCCCCTGGAATTCTAGCTTGCTATTCTGAACAGTCATTTTCCTGCTGCCTCTCCAGAAGCAATTCAGAACTGCTATCTCTTACCGAGCAACATTTTCTTTGACAATGCTTATCACACTGGTATCTTTAGCCTCATTAGCAAGCAAGGGATATGCCCAGCAACTGTCTGTGACACATGCATTTTTATATAAGTCTTTCTCAATTTATATATTGAAAAAGGTCTTGCTTAGAAAGAGTGGGCATTAATTACTCGCCAAATTTTACTTAGTATAATTCTCTTGTACTTACAAGTGGCATATTTATTTTAGCTCAGTGCATGGCTTGCTTTATTTTATTCCTGTCATGAATTATGCTTATAGAGCACAAGGGACCTTTGAATCCCCTTGGAATATACTCTTTAAAGCCCAAATGTTACCAGCAGAGCTGCTTACAACAGTACTGCTTGACAGTTTGCAGACTTTAAAATGCTCTGAAGTTTTAATTATACCGCTCAAGGCACATCTTATTAACATTTAATTTTCTTGTTGCATGTCTCTGTATAAGCAGTAAGGTGATACAACCCAGAGAAAAATCTGAAGTCATCTCATGTCGTGTTCAGCTGATATTAAGCAAAGCAGACTGGATGACAGCTTCCTAACTAGAGATGGCCTAGAACTCACCTGGAAACAATGTCCAGGTCCTTGTGGGAGGGGAGTTAAAGCAAAAGATGAATAACTTAAAGAACCAGGAAGAAACCAAATTGGGGACGAAGCTGAGATCTGCTGGGTGCAAATTGAAGTTGAGGTCTCTTGAATTTAGCTTAACACAAGCAATTAGTTCAGTCTTTTTTCCATCAGTCTAGTATGGGCAGTGTCGACCTGTAAAACACACTTCAGCTGAAGCCTTGCTTACTTCTGGTTCGTTTCTTGGTTGCCATTCAAGGGGGGAGGGAGAGAGCGGGGGTGGGGGGAAGACTCGGGAATGTGATGCCTCAGCCAGCTAGTCACAACATCTCCCAGCCAGTCTGTGAACCAAGGTCATTTCAATGGCTATTTATCAACGTTGAGTGGGAACCTACATCTGGACTGATTGGCCCATGTTACCTGAGGAACAAAGGGGAGGTGGGAAAATCTTATTCTTTTAACTATCCCTTGAAGCCGAGAATAATTTAGACCTAGCTTCACCTTTCTAAGTGCAGATGTGATGTACTCAATAAAGGATCTCTTGAACCTGCAAACGTTGTCAGAGTCCTGACTCCCTGAGTCCATTACTCGGAACGATGACAGGCAGAGGGAAGAAGAAACAAAGTGTGCATCATAAGTAGAAGAAATGTAAATATTGGCATTCTACTGGCTTTCTGTGTCAGAAATTAATAGAATATACATACACATACAAGTTCTCTTCTTGGTGTTTAAGTTTTGTTGATCCATAGAAATATCCCTTCTACACTGACGATTCAATTTTGGAATTATCTATTTATTCCTATTGAAACTATCAAACTTCTTTTTTTAATTGGATATTTATATCTCTACAAAGTATTGGACAGATGCGTAATAATAAATTCATCCTCATAAGGAGCAGGGGGGAAAAAGCTTTCTCTGTTTCTCTTCTGTCCATCTTGTGACATTAAAAAGTATGGAAACTCAGTTTAGTATTAAAGACTGGTAGTCCTATTTCTGAGACTAGTTCATATAAGTTGCTCATACTGTTCAGTAGAAAATGACTGACTGCAACAGCCATTGCTTTTCACTTACACAGACACTCTCTTCAAACCTTGTGCTTGTTGCAACCATCATAAGAGTGAGGTTCTGCATTCAGGAGCAAGGACTGGCTAGTGTTCTCTGCCATTCACCATGACTACGTCTGTGAGTCTATCTCTTCTCTGTTGACTGGCCACTTAATGTCTATCATAGATAAGGACGCCTCCTATCATGGTTTCAAATCACTTTGGTTATTGTTGTTGTGATAATAAGCTGAGCCCAAAGAAGAAGAAATGGAGAGTGGAGGAAGGCCTATTGTGGAAAGTGCTAAAGCATTCATATGGACTGTGTGAAGAGAGGAAAGCCCCCCCAATTTTCCACTGGAATTGACTGGCTAACCAGGATATCCTACTAAAATCTTCCTTTTTCTATGTGTCTTCCTGTCAAAACCTATTTGCAGGCTTTGATGATATCATAGATTCCAGTTTCTATATCTGCAGAGTTATGTAGGCTAGGTAAAATATGAAACTCATTCTGTTTCCCTGAAAATAAGACCTCCCCGGATAATAAGCCCAATCAGGCTTATGAGCACATGCGCTAAAATAAGCCTTCCCCTGAAAACAAGCCCGCCCCCAAAATATGCAAATGGATGCACAGCCATGAGGTAACCATGCTTGCTGTCTCCTGCACCTCAAAAATAGTAAGACCTCCCCAAAAATAAGGCCAAGCTCTTATTTCAGGGGTCAAAAGAAAATAAGACCCTGTCTTATTTTCGGGGAAACATGGTACTTTCAAGCAAAGATTGTCAAGGAAGCCTGCCAGCTATCAGATGTATAGGAAGCCTAAATTATCTGACAAAATTATTGGGATAATTGTGGAACTACATTTATAAACATATTCTCCATGTGGTAATTTGCTTTACATTCTTATTGCATTGTTTACACTAGGCATATTTATATTATCATCTTTAATCGTTACATAAATCAAGGAATCTATCTTGAAAAAGCTGTGGGTCATAACAGCAGTTTTTCTTCCTCTGTAGACAAGCATATTTGTAAGCAGTAATCCTCCAAGAGGTTAAATCATGTCAATGCAACTTGCAAACAATCAAAAGTCTACATAAAGCATCCCTTGAAAATAAATTTCAAGGTATTCATTACGTTGTATATTAATATATTGTAACCATTTGCGAAATGAGGAAATATTGATAGAACTGTAAATTCTATCAATGTAAAAAAACAATTTATGCCAAAAAATAGAGGACCAGTGGTCTGGGAGAATACTGCAAATAGTTTTTGGCACAAATGCGAAAATAAACAAATCATTTGTTGAAATAATTAGTATTTCACAGGATTTTAGCATTCTCCATTGAAATTGTGTGAGATTTTGACAATCTTGCCAATTTGGACACAACAATGAAGGACACATAGTAATCATGCACTCTATTGTTTTCATTTTCTATTTACCTCCAATCCCTCCAAATCCTTTCACAAACTGGGATCCTTCCTGTGACTTGTCTGTCACAATTTCCAACGTGGCCCCAAATTTCTTGTAGTTGTTTGCAAACCACTCAAGCAGAGGCATGCTTTCTATGAGTTCATGCTCCTGTCCCGTCTAAAAGAGATGACATTTGAAGTGTACCTATTAGCAGTGTTGTTTCAAATCAGAAGGCAATGTACAATCAGTATTTACATCATTAGACGCAGAACATTGTATTGCCAAAACAAAGAAGCATGCAATAGAATATAACCAGAATAATGCCTTTCATTCACTTTCCGTAGTGTATAAACTTAGCATCATCACACTAAAATGAATTGTTAGCACGTGTATGTCATTTATCTCATTGTTATATGAATATCTCCATATCAGGGCCTCATTCTGGATATTACTTATCCCCTTTAGATATCCTAGTTTGAAACAATACAATAATTATCTGCTTGCTAATTGTACTGTGCCCTATTGCCGTCAAAGGAGAAAGAACAAAAGAACAAAAAAGATTACTATGCTGATTATTGGGAACCCAAAGCAACTTCCCTTCTCTTAAAGTATCCATTATCTTGGTAAATGTTTTAAATAATTTTAGATGTATGGCTGTTTTTTTTTGCCAACCCCTTGTTTGTAGACAACAGACTTCATAGGCTCTTTTAAAATAACTTTCCCATTTTTCTCCTGGGATTCTGCAAAACCCTTAAATCCAGCAGCATTTACTAAAAGTGACGTCAAAAATAGGGTTTCATAAAAGATAATAGCAGACTCAATAATTTTTAAAGGCATAGAACAGAAATAAAGCTGTTACAGCCGTCGATCTGGTTTTCTTTCTGATGGCAATTGCTTCCTACAACAATTTATTCCAAGGGCATTGCTTCATCCTTGCTCTTGCCTACTAAGGTGAGGAGCACAGGGCCCCCCACTGCTTCATACCACTGGAGGGACCACATGACAGCATGACTATTAGAAACAGTGTGCTTGGGCAGGAGTGCTTCCAGCCCGTTCCTGAAGACTGGATTGAAGAAAGGCAGGTAATTATTTTTTATTCATTTATTTAATTTCCATAGCCACCATCTCAATGATGCTAGGCGACTTATTAATACAATTAATTTCAGTATCTAGGAGAGAGGATTGGTATTGCCTGTATTGTTGAATTCTAAACATAATTCTTTATTACATTAATTTCCATTCCAGCACAAACTCAAAGGAGTTAAAATACAATTATATGAACTATCCCATACTCTTCTCTTGTGATTTATCTGGGATCTCTCCACTGAAATGATCATCAAAATGCCTCAGGTGTGTGTGTGGGGGTGAATAAACTCTGACTTTTGATAAATACCTCTTTATCTGTGAAGTGGGATTTATCTTTTTCTTGTTCTGGTGTCAAATAAAGAATCTTCTCTTCTGCAGGAGGGGGAAAAAAGCATAATATGCATTAATAGCACAATTTCCTAAAGTGAAATCAGATTATCCAATTAGCATTAAACGAAATATTACCAATACAGATGAAATAATATTCATTTTGGGGAGCAGTTATGGTCCTTTACCACATCTCACTCTCTTCTTTGACATAAAAAAGATACTAAAATATTGTTTGTTAAGTAAGAAAGAAGATGCAGGAGAAAATTACTAGCTATATGGATACTGGCTATCCTCTTGAAGAAAGCATTCAGATTTGCTTTCACCAGTTTAAGAGAAAATAATATATTTGAAAAACAACACCCAATACAGAAGGCAGTGATATCCTCTTACTTTTCTAGAAGGAAAAGCAGAACATCACTACTGACTAAATTGGATTGCATATTCAAAGAGTCCCCCCCACAGCATATTCAAGTAGAAACTGCAACCTAATAGAGGAGTATGAAATATTTCTAAAAGGTTATGAAAATGCGGAGGGATGCCACATATGATGACTAGTACATGGCATAAGCATGAGGAAAAACACTGAAATAAAAAAGCAGACAAATTGAAACTACTGGATGACCATGGAGGAGTCCCACAATAGAAAACATGAAAGAACAGAGTAATTTCTTCCAGAACTTTCATCTTGCTACCACATATAATGTTTGTTACTGGAAAACAGTTTTTTCCTTTCTAGATCTAATATCGATGAAGGCAAATATTAATTGTCCTGTTTTTCTAACCTATGCACTCATATAACAGATACATTTGCAGTAACACAATAGCTAAGAACAAAGCCACAACTATTAGGATAACTGTAGTTATCTCAACCAGACAGGTTCTGATCATAATCACTGTAAAATCAGAACCACCTGCATGGATCATATCCAATGAGTACAAGTAGTCCTTGACTTACAAGCATCTGTTTAGTGACCGTTCAGTTACAACAGCGCTGAAAAAAGTGACATGTTTTATATCCCCATGATCACATGATCAAAATTTGAATGCTTGGCAACTAGTTCATATGTATGGCAGTTGCAGTGTCCCGGAGTTATGTGATCTCTTTTGTGACCTTCTGACAACCAAAGTCAATGGGGAAGCCAGATCTCCTTAACAAATGTTACTAACTTATAACTGCACTGCAGTGTTTTGTTTTACTGTTGCAAGAAAAGTTAGCAAATGGGGCAAAACTCAGTAACTGTATTGCTTAGCAGAACTTTGGGGCTGAATTTTGATTGTAAGTCAAGGACTACCCATACAAGTAAATTCAAATACAAGCACGTTTGTTACCACTTTACCTAAAGGATTGTAGATATATGAATCTATTACCTTTAATATTATTTTATGTACATTTACGAGTTTTTTGAGACACTGGTATTTAGGTATATATTTGTAAAACTAAGGTCACAAGAATTATTTATGTCAGAATTCCATTAATGAAAGCAGCAAGAATGCAAACATTTACAGTGACCTATACAAATAATAATTCCTGAAATCCTAAGAGCAAAGCGACAGGTATCACATACCTTCTGTGCCTTGGCAATGAAGTACATATCTCATTATATCCAGGTTCTCATAAACTATCAGGATTTCTACTGCTCCCATTTCTAAGGCTTTTAGAGTATCTTCAACCCCAAAACAATATTTTCCTGTGTCCTGACTGATTTCATCAAAGTATCGGCCTACATTTAGTACAAACCAGAAAGAGATGTTATAAAATATGATTATTTTAACTCAGTGCACAAAAACAAATTAATTTGGCCAAGAAGGGTACATTACTGTGACAGATAGTGACAAATATGTTTAGGAAGACAACAATTCATCAGATCAAAAGAATGAGGCTAGATAACTATAAGACCAAATACGTTTTACAATTTCTTCTTTTGGATAGGTGGGGATGATTATGGGCAGCTACAGGGTATTCTTTTATATTTAAGTCCAGGTTCAGACAGCACTGATCACTGTTGTAGATGATTTGGATTGAAGCAATTCACTCTTCCGATGATCTTTGATAGCACTAATCGCAGAAACTTTCTGGACTATCTAAAAGGATTGAGGACTAGAGGCAGTGTCCTACATGGCTGCAGGAAAGAGAAATAAGCGAGATGTTTTAGGTCCATAAGAACTGCTGCGCTTGTCCCTTGCTTTTTAATCTGTACATGGGGTCACTGGGCAAGGTCATCTATTTGGAGCAGGGGTGGGCAATTAATTTCTCCAAAGGGCCACATGGGACTGGGACTTAAGTAAAGGGTTGAACCAATATGGCTGTCAAGTTACTTAGGCATGCATATACACACACACACACACACAAATTGGAAAAAAAATAGCAATTACTTTCAAAATAAAAGCAATGCAGTTGTATTGTGTGCATGGCATACTTATTTATATTTGATTTATAATTCTGGATTGACCTCAAATGGACAGCTAAAGGGCTGGATATGGCCCAGAGGCCGTAAAATACCCAAGTCTGGTTAGAATAGAATAGAATTCTTTATTGGCCAAGTGTGATTGGACACACAAGGTATTTGTCTTTGGTGCATGTGCTCTCA
>JANHFT010006454.1:6458-16604 GCA_032467955.1 Pseudoxenodon macrops
GTGTCACTTCCGGTTTGCCTGTTTGGTGGTTTTTTACCCTCCTGAGCCTTAAGTACACTCCCCTCAAGCCTCCGGAGGGTAAAAAACACCCACACAAGCAAACCGGAAGTCCGTTCCCGAACTTCTGGTTTGCCCATAGGATCGTTTTTCGTGTTCAGGAGGGTGCAAAAGAGTGCAAAATAGCTCAACGGGCAAAAAGGAAGTCCCGTTGGGCCATTTTTCACCCTCTGTCCTGAACCCTCTGTAGGGCAAAAAACAGCCCAATGGGGTAAGGGCGTGGATGCTCAGTGCAGCATGTGTGTGGGGGTTGCGTGTTAGCACACGCATGTGCGCATGTGCGCACCCACTGCCATTTTTGGCACGCAAGGGGAAAAAGGTTCGCCATCACTGTTCTAGACCATTCTAGATATTATAGACCAATGATGGCTAATCTTTTTTTTCTTGCATTCTAAAAATGGGAGCGTGCGCGCCCTAGCATGCACATGCATGCCAGCACACAACCTCCCCATGCACACTGCACCGTGCATATGCGTGCCCCCATTGCACTGTTTTTCGCTCTCCAGGGAGTCCAGGTGGCTTCCCTGAAGCCTCCAGAGGGTGAAAAATGATCCAACGGGACTTCCAGTTTGCCCAATAGGCTGTTTTTCACCCTCGTGTGCCCTCAGAAATGGCTCCATGTGCCACCTGTGGTACGCGTGCCATAGGCTCACCATTACTCTTATAGACAATTTATCTTGTAACATATACCGATGATACATAATTTATTTTTAAAAATCATATTATAATCTAGTGTAAATTTCAACACTATCAGCCATATATTTTCCCATTTTCCATCACTATATAATAAACAAAAAAAATTGCCCATTTTTTCTTTCAATTTTCCTCTTGCCTTTTTCTGTTTCAAATTTCAATAAAAAGTTTATACTTGGCAATTACATGTTCCTAATTTATACACTATTCTATTTCAAATTGTCCTACAATTTTCAAAACTATAAATTATTTGTCCACCTTAAATCTTTCTAATAATTGTAAATAAGAAAGCCACTGACGATTATATCCCTCTGCTACCAGTTCTTCTCTTGATTTGATTGATTGACAAAATTCTAGCATCTCCCACCAAGTTATCAATTTGAGCACAATTTAAGTTTCTTTGTATTCAATAGGCTCAATCTAGCATGTCTAACATGAGGATTTTTTTTTTAATCCACATTAATCTTGACTTTATGGGTCCACAAATATCCATGTCTCCCAAATCTTGGGTCATTTCCTTCTAACTCCAAAAGTCATTCGTTTCTCAGTAGTAACCATTGTTTCATTCTAATCAAACAACAAGCTATAAAATTCTTAAATCAGGTAAATACAGTCCTCCACACACATGCACAGACACATATATAATTTCAATGTGTATTTCTTTAGTTTATTTTAAAAATTGAGAAAATGTGTTTAATGCAGATAAATATAGAAGCAAAATAGAACTGTCAGGCCTGCATTTTGGCCTGCCACACTTTCAGCTATTCTATTATGCATTTTTTGTTGTGGGTAAATGGGAGGGGGGTATCGTGTGGAGTTGGAGACATGTGATCATGTTTACATTCTTTCTAGTAAGCCAAGGTCATCATTTGTCTTCACACCAAACCGGAACGAGGTGGGGGCAACTGCCAGCATGGCAGAGAGAGATTGGACCATGTGACGGATTTGTGGATGTGAGGGCAGGATCTTGAACTTTCACCTAAGGGGTGGAAATCTGTAAATCTTCAGATTTGGGTTTCAACAGTTTGTGCCAACATGTCTCTCCTAATAAATTGGAACTTTGAGGAATGCTTTGCCTTGGAGTCTGATCTGTTTAGGGATGATATTTGGAACGCTGACATTAACCCAAATCAAAAAAATGCATAGTAGAATAGCTGAAAGTGTGGCAGGCCAAAATGCAGGCCTGACACTCTGCACTCATTATCAGAAGAATGGGGATAGTTTTCCTGCAATTGCACTATATTTAAATTATTATTCAAACTTAGTAAAAATTCAATGCAGAAACAATTGCCAGCTTTTTCTCTCTAGATTTGAATGGGAGGACTGCGCAGCAAATCTCCACATCTGAGATTTGTGAACACCATCACGAATCTCCAATATGGCAATGGGGGTGGTGGTATTATCTTCACAGTTGAACGGAAGGCTGACCTCATCATGCTCTCCAGAAGGAAAAAATAAATAAATCCTGGCCAGTATAGTAGTATGTTCTCACTGGAAAACTAGCACCCTCAACTGTTGTTTTTTTTTGGAGAAACAATTATGGGAGATGAAAAAGAAAGCAACATGCTGGCAGCTGAAATTTAAAAAAGGTAGTCCATGAGAGAAGTTCAACGACCAATTCAGACACATTTTTCCTTACACTAAATTAGATATAAAGAACTTGGTAACCTACAGTTCTTTGGAGTTGAGCTCCCATCAACTCCAATCAACAGGGCTTGCTAGGTTTATAATTTAAAACATTCACAAGGTATTAGATTATCTACATCTGTGCTAAACATAATTGTATAGGTAGTTTAACAAGATTGCCACATTTTATTCAATTTTGAAGCTGCCTAGGTCCAACTAACTATGGGCGGCTAGAACTAATACACATATTAAAGGGCAAAATCAAAACTTCCACACCCATTCCTTGAATGTTTAGGTTTCACTAGACTTTTTTCCTCGAGTAACAAATTGAATTTTACTCTGTAAACGTAACTTTTTTTTTTTTACCTGTGAGCTTAAATTAGTCTCTATTACCACGTTGTATCCCAGATCTTCTAGGAGAAGCGTCATCTGTTCCAAGTCTATCTCAGCCCCTTGTCTATAACACAAATCGAATTTGATATTGCAGATTATCAAGGCCAGGCGCGTACGAGTCTTAGAATCATTGATAGGGTAGACCTGCATGGGGAAACAAAAGTGATTCTTATCCTGAACTAAAGTCATGCCAAGCGTCCATCAAGTTTAGGGCTCTCCTAATTCTTATCAATCTTAGCCAGTGGTGGGGGATCCTGGAAAGTACAGTAGTTCAGCAACATTTGAATGATCTAAATGATGCTGGAAAATCTACAAACAAAGCTAAGAGATACAATGGTTTTGCTGTTACTCAGAATTTAGTGTTCAGAGATGATTTGAATCTGAAGATTTGTTCCACTTAACCATAAAAATAAAATTGCTAAATCAGACCCAAAAGAGTCTAACTTCCTCTTTGCCATAGTGGGTGGGTAGGCACTTGAGGAAACTCAGAAGCCTGATGTGAAGGCAAGACTTCCCTTCCCCCTTCACGTAACCAGCAGCAAATATTCAGAGAGCATGGCAATTCTGTGAAGCCACAAAGTCCATGAGTCCAATCTCTCAGGACCTCCAGGTATTTAAGTGTGCAGAGATTACAGATTAACAGAGTTGGAAGGGACCTTGTTGGGCATCAAGTCCAATCCCCCGCCCAAGCAGGAGACCCTATGGCAGTGATGGCTAATCTTTTTGCCATCGTGTGCCAAAAGTGGGTGGAATGCAGGTGTGCATGTCACGCGCACACATGCCCACACCCATAATGCAATGCCCTCCTCCGGCACATGTGCACACCACCACCCCGCGCTGCCACCACCCTCTGCACATGCGCACACAATTACTACTACCCCGTGCTGCCACTCCCCCCCCCCCCTTGCATACATGCAGGCCTCATTAAAGCCTCCAGACTTAATTTTTCGCCCTCCTCAGGCTTCAGGCTTTCCTGAAGCCTGGGGAAGAGTGAAAAATGGTCCAACAGGCCAAATGGAAGTTCATTTCCGAACTTCCAGTTGGCCCATTGGGTCTGTTTTTCACCATCCACAGGCTCTGGAGGCTTTCTTGAATCCTGGGGAGAGCAAAAACAGCCTCCCACCTGCCCTCTGGAAGGGTGAAAATCAGCTGGCCAGGGCGCACATGCGCGTTGGAGCTAACATAGTGCAATGCCTCACGTGCCCTCAGATATGGCTCCACGTGCCACCTGTGACACGCGGGCCATAGGTTTGCCATCACAGCCCTACACCATTTCTGACAGATGGCAGTCCCGTCTCTTCTTGAAAGCTTCCAGTGATGAAGCTCCCACACCTGCTGAAGGTAAGCTGCTCCATTGGTTGCCTACTTTTAAAGCCAATGAAGGTATTGTGGTCACATTATATTTAAAGCTTCCTTAATTTCATGTTGTCTGTTTTACTTGTGTTAGATATGGAACATTGTTCCCAGCTCATTTTTTTTTTTTGCTTTAAAAATGAAACAAGGTAATATTTCTAAAAGCCAGGATGAGGAGAATTTAAGATATATTCAATATTTCTGCTACAAAAGATGAATTTCCAGTTCACATCTGTGGCTACCTTTAAAGTGACTGCTGCATGCAATAAAGTTGAAGTCTTGGATAGATATAACTAGGTCTGCCAACTTACCTCAGTGCCTTCAGTAGTCTGTATTTGCTGAAATACGTTCTGAGGACAAAGCCTGATCCCGTTTTTAGATTCCAGGAATTGGACTTCTTCCTTTGAGATGTTACCTTCTATTGGCTGGCCAACTGGAGATGGGAAGAAGGTTGAACACCAGATTCAGCTTTTTTGCCACAGTAAAATTTTGAAATATCACATGAGCCAGAATCAGATCTTTTAAATTTCTAAATAACAGTCCCTAGCAGCAGCCTGTCCGAAGGACATTAGGAATTATAGTACATCACAGGGACACTTGTTTTCTTGTCAGCTCCAACAGGAACAAAAATCAGTTGGCAATTAGCGACTCCACTGCCACAGATGTAAAAAAAAAATGCAGAAAATTAAGCAACATGAACAGAGCTGCTGGCAAAGGATAACTGTGAAGACTTCGGCCTTTCCTCCACATTGCTGCTCTCCTAGAAAGCCTACAAGATACTAACTAGAAACCTAGCGGATAACTTAACATCCAGAGTGAAGCCTACCAATCTTTCTGATTCTTGTGGCCTGACGTCTGACCTATCCCTTCAAATTATTTATTCATTTAAGAAAATGTATATGGCTGCCCAACTCAATCTCAGTTGAAATGAGCAACTGAGAGAAAAAAGCAGCAGACCTGTTTCTTGTCCATACTACCGTCTAGTCTGGTGACAGAGAACCTATGACATGTGTCACAAGTTTTGGTGACGCACCTAGGGGCCGCATGAGAATGTTGTGTACTCTTGCACTACCTCTGGATCTATTGGGAGTTGTTTGAGAGGGCCCTGCTCTCGTGCAAACTCTGGACCTCCCTGAAAATCATGTGAGAATGTTCTCGGATCATTTTTGGAGGTTCCAGAGGTCCTGTAAGAGTAAGACCCTCTCACATGACTTCCAGTGGGTCCAGAAGCTAAGTAAGAGCACACCACAATCTCATGTGGCCTCTGCAGGGTCCAAAAAGCATGGGAAGGTCTCACATGGCTTTCAGAGGCTCCAGACACCACACAAGAATGTGACATGCTCTCAAATGGCCTCTGGACCCTCTGGAAATCGTGCAAAAGGGCTCTGTTCTCACCCAGCCTCTGGAGCCTCAAAAAAAGGGTGCAAGAATGGGACATGCTTTCCTGTTCTTTTCAGAGAAGGCCACGCAAGAGCGTTCTCCAAAGTTTCCAGGCCTCATGCAGCCTCAGATAGAGAGAGGCAAAGACAAATTGAAAACTATTTGCAATTATGTGAGATTTTATTTATTTTATTACATTTATATGCTGCCCATCTCACTATTCCAAACAACACTTTGTTAAGAATTGTTTCTCCTTTGTCCGATGGGGAGGGCGTGACACTCCAGCAGAGTCAAGTTAGGCTTTTTCTGAATTTTTGACACGCTGAGCCCAGTTCACTGTCCTAGTTAAAAAAAAGAGGGGTGGGGGTGGGGACAGTTTTTATAAGATACAATGAAGCTAATTAAAAATGGGAAGACCCTCAAATTTCATGTACCTGTATCTCAGTATAGAGAAATATTCTTAAGAATGTGCTCCTAAAAAACAGGGAAATATCATCTTACGGTAAATTTTCATTTCAAAATGACTTATTAAACCAATATGGCCAAATCTAACCAGCCCAAACAGTTTGGGGCACAACACAAAGCTTTTGCATGATTCTGGACCACAGTAATTAAACTAGGGGGAGAGGCCAGTAATTTTGGCCCAAAGCTAAATGATATGCTGTAAGATCACAAGTACCAGCAGGAATATTTTGGAGAGTCAGCTGTTGAGCTAAGAAAGTATTTCGGAGCAGGAGGAAGTCAATAAAGCGGCGGCTAGCTTCAGGCCCTTTTCTTCTCACATTATCGATCAAAAGTCTTGCTTGGTCCTGCGTCTTATCCTTCACATTCACTCCTTCCACTTCTTCATCACCCATGATTCTCTCACGGAGCAGATCATCCAAGAGTTGGCTGATGATAGATTTGTTAACACGGCTTATAAACTCTGCACGCACTTCTTCCAACTTCTTGTCTGTAAGGAAAACAAGTGCATTTTTTCCAAATTTATCACAAATTGAAGAATTACAACGTCACTGAGATGCAGGTAGGCCTTGACTCATGATTCATTTCATGTCAGTCAAAGTTACAACAACCTTATACATTTATGACTCTGCCTTGAAGAATTACAATTTTACTGAGGTAAAGATAGTCTTTGAGTTAGGCAGTTCAAAGTTACAACGACCTTGAAACAATTGGCTTATGACCTTCATACACATTTAGGATTGTTGAATAACCTCTGCACTCATGTGATTGCAGTTCGGGCAATTGGCTACCTGCTTGTATTTACAATTGGTTGTAGCAACCTGCAGTCAAATGGTAGTAATTTACTAACTCCCCCCCCCCCCGCTAACCTCTGGCAAAACAATGCCCATTGGGGAAGCTGGATTACTTAGCTCACTTTTCTGCCCAGAGAACCCTTAGGTGGTTAGTTCTGACGAAGAACTGGATTTTATGTATTATTAAATTAACATAAGATTCTGCAGAAAGTGAAAAAAGTGATGCTGGACTCTTTATCTAATCACAACCCATTACATACACATTCTGCTCAGATATTGTTCCTACAACACATTTAACAAATCAGTTAAATACCACCAGTAGATGATTTGTGCCACATGCTAATCTTGTCTAATGTCAATGGGAATTTGCTTTTTTAGCTTGGGATGTAAAAGCTGTACATTTTGGTTGGTTTATGATTCTTTATTTTATATAAGCACAGAAAACGGGTTAATTCAGAAACCCAGTAAACCTGTTGCATGAAAAGGGCTCCATTTTCTCTTTCCCTACTGCATAGCCAAATACTTTGATAGATATTACTGACAAAATATAGGATTAAATGATCCCAGGAAAACTGAAATTTATTTGGGGGGACAGAAGGGAAATGTAGATATCAGTTCCTTATCACTTAAAGATATTCGGTGAAAGTGTAGAATAAGTCCCATCTTAATTTGAGTTGTCCTCTGCATTTGGCTGCTAGGTCCTGAAAAAATAAAGAATCTTTTTTCCTTTATGGTCGATCAGATCTGACTAATGTTGAAGTGGAAAACCACGGCTCATGTGAGAGAGAATACTGAGGTAAATGAACATCAGTTGTGGAGGGTAACCTCTTCCCTGAAAAGCAACAGGTAGGATCTGTGAATGAAGTTACTTTATACTGAGTCAATGTATTGGTCCAAACTATATTGTCTCTGCTAGGAATCTCCAACCTTTGGGTTGGAATGGACATTTGAAATGTTTGCTACAGAACAGGGTTTCTCAGCCTTGGCACCTTTAAGATTCTCAGCCTTGGCAATTTCAACCCCCTGAATCTCCCAGTCAGCAAGCTAGGAAGACACTGCTGTAGATACCAACAAAAACATGGAGGAAAGTTTGCCCAAATGCAAATAGTTTGCATTAATGGGCAATCACTACCACCATTTATTCAAAGGCGAGTGAGTCCCTAACATGCAGGCTCACTTCCAGACAAAACACTGAGTTGCAGTCACCTCCACATTTTGATTTTCTAAGAACATGTCCGAGGCCCAGAGCCTAGTGTCCATCCACCCATCCAGTCATTCATTCAAAAGAAGCAGAAAAGAAAAAAAAAGCAGGTGAAGCCAAGAGCCTTCTGAATGGCAAAACATTAAGTTAGCGGGCAAGTTGGTGCTTGTACAGGCCAGTACTGTATGGGGATTCTTTTTTTTTTCTAGTATACAAATACTAGAGGCAGCAGGAACCATCTTGACTTCCGATTACTGCATCATAAGTCATTGTGATGATATACAGGACATATCATCCTGTGTGAATTTTGCCCTCCGATGTTTTTCTTTTGGGCCTCTCATTCTTGGCCCTCACATCCTTGTCCTAAAAGTCCTGGAAAGCTACATAAATAACCACATCGAGGAACTCATACCAGGCCAGCAGTTGGCTCAGGGTTAATTTCCGTTGTTGCAGATAAATTAGCTAGAAAGTTTTGATTGATTAGTTGTCAGTTAGGGACAGAAGGACGAGAGCTGTAATATTTTAGTCATGAACCCAACTTCTGGGAGGACCATCTTTTACCAGGAGTGTGAATAAAGATAATCCTTGACTTACAACAGTTGGTTTAATGACTTATGTTTGAAGCTACAACCGCACCCAAAAAGTGACGTATGACCATTTTTCACACTTATGACCGTCGCAGCTTCTCCGTGATCACGCAATTTACATTCAGATGCTTGACAACTGATTCGTATTTATGACGGCTGCTGTGTCCCGGGGGTCATGTGACCGTCTTTTGCGACCTTTTGACAGGCAAAGTCAATGGGAAATCCAGATTCACTTAACAACCGGGGTTACTAATTTAACAACTGCAGAGATTCACTTAACAAAGGTGGCAAGAAAAGCCGTAAAATGGGACAAAACTCATTTAACAGCTGTCCTGCTTAGCAACAGAAATGTTGGGCTCAATTGTGACAAGTCGAGGACCACCTGTGCTTTGTTGCTTGTTGCCTACTGCTTGCTAATGATCAGTGCCTTTGTTTCCTGAAACACTATTGATTGATTGGTATGACCGGTCAACTTAAAGCCTCTTGGAGGCTTACAACGGCAATAAAACCAGTAACTACAAAGCAATCTCAAAACAATAAAACAAAACTCCTTCTCCTTAATCACCCCCTTGCGATGCCTCGCAACCAGCTCCAGTTGCTCTCCTTCGGTATTTTCTACCTATACACGATCCTGCCAGCGTCTTGATTTAAAATCCTGATCTTTGTACACGGGAAGGCAACCAAAGCAATCCGGTTTAGGAATAAGGGGCTTTTTTGCACGATGCCAGATCCAGAGTGGGTGGAAAAAGGAAGGGGCCCTCCTCGCATGGTGCATGCAAAAAAATGCAGCGCAAGAGAGCGAGAAGGAAACGGTAAAACCGCCACTCCCGCTCGTTCAGGATTTAAGGTTTTAAGAAGAAAAGGGGGGGAAAAAGGGTGAGGGGTAGAGAAGAATCTATGATCTTACCTGCCATGATCCCTCAGCTGATTCTGGGTAGCGATGGGCGGAAGGAAAAAGCTCAAGACACAGCAGCAGTTCCAGTTTTGGGCAATTGTGAAAGTGAAAGAAATCACACCCATTGTTTCCTTTTCCCGCCCAAGAATTGAACAGGAGGAAAAAGCTGGCTGGCCCCAACCGCCCTGGGAGTATCCTGGAAACAAGACAACCATTTCACAGAAAAACGAATTTGCCTTTTTTTCCCGAGAGCCACTGGAGACAACGGGCTCTTTACGTTTCATAAAGTTTTTGGCCTCAGCTGCTTTCCTTGTTGTTTTCACCAAATAAGAGGGGAAGGACGTTGCAAAATTGTATTAAAAGTTGCGCCAAATACAGGCAGACAGAGGGCGCCATCGTCTCTTTCAAGATCTATGCAGCCAGGTCGACAGGCAAAAGTATGTATCTGTCCTTCAGAATTATGGATTGCTTTGAATGTTTATGTGCCATCAAAACGTTTTCCAACTCTTAATGATCACATCGATAAGATTTTCTCCAAGTTGAAGATTTATTAGATTATAGAATAAGAGAGTTGGAAGGGATCTTGGAGGTCTTCTAGTCCAACCCCCTGCTTAGGCAGGAAACCCTGCACCACTTCAGATAAATGGTTATCCAACATCTTCTTAAAAACTTCCAGTGTTGGAGCATTCACAACTTCTGGAGGCA